>JACATO010000517.1:0-18785 GCA_018389105.1 Nautilus pompilius | reverse complement strand
GGAACAAAAGTAATAACAGTTACTGATTTAGCTGTTAGATATTAAGTGAAGGTTAGGTTAGGTGTGGTGCTATTACTACAGCGTAGTTCGTGGATTGTGTAATCAGTTATATATGTATATACGTTTGTTATTATAACGCTGTATATTATTAGTGATATTATTATTATTACCCAGCTTATTTCCATAGTAGGTATTAGTATACTGTTTTTACTCAAAGCAACGCGTTATAGTAATAATAATAATAATAAATAAATAATAATAATAATAATAATAATAATAATAATAATAATAATGAATATTATACCAAATGTAGTGTAATCTATAGTAATTATTATCATTATACTGTTTTTGTTGAGATCAAAGCACATTATTAATATAATTATAATTATTTATAATTATATCACTATATATAATTATATATGTAACACGGTGTAATCATCATTGGTATACTTTTTGTTACTGAGAACAATAGGTATCATTATTATTATGTTGATATTGTTCTTATTATTTACCATAGAGGCGGAATTTTTAGAGCCACGCTCGCTATCAAGATAGGAGCGCATGTCGTTCCCACTTCTGAGGTGCGTGGTCCTGGCCCGTACAGATATGAAACTGGAAGTTTTGTTTCTAATTTGTAGTACAAAAAACAACATTAAAGAGTCTAAAACAGAAGAAAGTGGATTCTTGCGGAAACAGGATCTCTTCTGGCTATGGAAATCGTTTTACAAATAAATAAAAACGTCGATATCTCGCTAGTCGAGGTCTGGTGGAGCGATCAGGACACTTCAGAATAAATCTGCTCTCTGATATGTTCATCACCTGGCTCAGCAGCTCCTCCGCAATATCACTTAAGATTTCCTCTGCCACGAGATTTCTAATCAGATTATCCCTTATTTAGAACTCTCGACCCAGCTCTCGCTTTCGCTACTCTCGCGCCAGCCTAGCGCGATCTGCTCGCTCTCTCTCTCTCTCCATCGCGTCTCTCTCTCTCCATCCTCTCCTCTCTCTCTCTCTCTCTCTCGCTCTCTCTCTCTCTCTCTCTCTATCTCTCTCCATCTCTCTCTCCTCTCTCTCTCCCTCCCTCTCTCATCTCTCTCTCTCCATCGTCTCTCTCTCTCTCTCCTCTCCCTCCCTCTCTCCATACTCTCTCTCTCTCCTCTCTCTCTCCCCATTCTCATCTCTCCCTCCCTCTCTCTCTCTCTTTTCTACCCATCTCTCTCTCTCTCTCGCTCTCTCTCCATCTCTCTCTCTCTCTCTCTCTCTCTCCCTCTCTCTCTCTCTCTCTCTCTCTCTCTCTCTCTCTCTCTTCTCCATCTCTCTCTCTCTCTCTCTCTCTCTCATTACATTACTTTTCTTTTGTTTTTGTTAAATTTACTTCCCTTAGATTTTGTACGGGAAACAGTTTAATTAATATAATAAACAAAAAAGCATAGACAGCACTCACTGTACCCGCTGGATAAAGGAATCTTCAAAAAAAACACTTATTTGTCTGTTACCAGTAAACACAGAATTCCGTTTGTTTCCACCTCGAACCCTTTATTCTACCTAAACATCGCATTCACTCTGACTTGTCTTTTATCTCTTTAAATAAAAAAAATTGTTTACAGCGAAGTTATATAGAAGTACAGACCAAATAAACATGAAGTCCTGTTGTGCCTAACGTGGCCTCATCAACTTACGAAATTCCGAAAGTTTAGAACGATTTACAAAATCTGACATAAAACGATCAGGTTTTCTGTGTCCAGGAGAGGACCCAACTACGGGTCCCTGACAGATGACCATTCTGAACAGTCCATCACGCGTCCTCCGAAACTTGGCCGTCAGCCGGTCTCTCTCTTCCTCCCGTCATATATATATATACATGCACTCAGAGAGATACCACTAGTTTACACATTTTAAAACAATGATAATTATTGCTATTTTTCCTATTTGTTTTCTGGGCTGAATAATAAAGCGAAGAATCTCGATCAGAACGGACAGGCGTGAAAAGGAGCCGCAAGAGGTTCCAGGGAGTTCGGAGGTTCGATCTACGTGATCGAGTTGCTCACTTTGATCTCAGTACAAGGGTCAGAAAAACGACCCAGTCGTTCAGAGATCGGATCGGGTCAGATCTTTAGTGCAAGTCGATCGTCATATATATTTTACCTGCAACGGGAAACCAAACATATTTTTACTGGATTGTTTGTTTGTTTTCGCAAACGTCTAGAAGCAGATAAATTAACTGATAATACATGATTTATCGAGAGAGAGAGAGATGGAGAGAGAGATGGAGAGAGACTGGTAGACAATAAATTTATTTTAAATATAACATTTGTCTATTAGTTTATGAAGAAGTAATATAAGTTATAATGTTTCAATGTTACCTCACCTGTTTTTAGTCGTTGTTGTTATTCTTTAAATTTGTCTTGTTGACTGTTTCCAAGTGTAATCGAGCTGAACAGCTTCACTGTTTGTTGGTTCTGACCTAACCACTTCCAGGAAGAGAAGATACAGCAGCAATTATTTATAATTATGCGTGAACTCTTTCCTACTCTAAGGAGAATCACCAGATATATCCGAAGGAGGAGGGGGGTTGATTGGACAAAAAAGGGAGGGAAAATGAAGCTCAATTTTAAGGTTTGTAAAGTAAATTAAAATTTTACAATTCATTTGTCTGTGTGTGTGTCTCTCTGTCTGTCTGTCTGTCTGTTCGTTTGTTGTGTGTCTCTCTCTGTCTATCTGTCTGTGTGTGTCTCTCTGTCTGTCTGTCTGTGCGTGTCTCTCTGTCTGTCTGTCTGTCTGTGTGTGTGTCTCTCTGTCTGTCTCTCTGTCTGTCTGTCGTTTGTCTGTGTGTGTTTGTGTGCATATAACTGAGATAAAGTTTGTTTTGTATTTTTCTTCACTTGGGAGTTTCTGGATAAAGATGTTCAATTGAATATTATAACTAGGAAGATAATTGACAAATTAAAGAGTTGTCTAATTATCTATAAAAATGTTATCAAGGAATAAAAATAATAGATTGTATGCTGCGAGAGCCGATAAGAAATTCAAAGCTGATAGAGGCCGGAGGATCAGAATATTGTAGCGGAAATCACGACGAGGAGGAGGAGGAGGAGGAGGAGGAGGCCAGATCTCGGCGTCGCCACAGAGATGCTCAACGGGATCGTCGTGACATTTGACATTTGCCTCCTTCTACGTTCAACAGTCCAACACTTGAATAAGTTACAAAGTAAAGAAAAACAACCACCGCCACGAGCTTTCTGCGTGTAATGTTTATTATTATTATTATTATTATTATTATTATTATTATTATTATTATTATTATTATTATTATTATTATTTGAAAGACTTGAAAGTGTCGACATTTCGGGCCAAAGTAGAAAACAGGCCCCAACCCTGGTCCCTTATCATATGTACATCGAGCTACCGAGGCTTCGCTTCGCTTACCAGCTGGCAACTAGAAACAAGCGTTAACAACTGGTCAGAGGGGTGGAAACCGAATTTGTATTGCTGCTGCTGCTGCTGCTGCTGTTTGCGCGCGAGAGCAAGGTGTCCGCTCGCGATCAGCTGGTTCTGTTACCACCTGAACGACAGTTCACCGACAACTTCCCGTTTTTTTCCCCCTGTATTAATTAACCGCCCAACGCCTTTGCAACATAACGGACAGAATGACTCGTATTGATTCGCCGTTCCCATTCCACCAGAACAGTCTATTTGTCTGTTTATTCCTCCTCTCTTTATCTTTCTTAATCCGTGTTCCAAACAAACCGGAAACTGTTCGGTGATTGTTGCTTCTCTCCTCCTCTATCTCTAGCCAGCTAACTGGACGCGATTCCACACTTGGGACCTATGGTCTTTGATCGCTCTACCGGTCATTATCCGTACTTACAAAAATTCTGTATAAGGCCATAACAAACGCACTGCGCACCGACGGCTCGCTCTTCAGTTGTGGAAAGTTGATATCGTGGTTCTTCCAGAAGTGGGCAGAAAACTTAACTTCACGACTGTTTTTGAAAGTCTGGGGCCCCTGTAGCAAGTTCGACAGATTTTTCCTCTTATTTAATGGCACGTTTTTGTTACTTCTCAGATCCTAGCTGTTCATCTGGATATATATCGTCATGTGGCACCCCCCCCAAGATTAAGGAGTCAACAGCCCTGGATCACAATCAGGATCCAAGATAGACTAGGGAGAACGAGTATTCGCATGGTTAGAAACATTAGAAACATATATGTGTGTGTGTGTGTGGTGTGTGTGTGTGGACACAGAGAGAGAGAGAGAGAGAGAAGGAGGAGAGAGAAGAGAAAGAGAGAGAGAGAGAGAGATGAAGGCTAGCATAAATTCTTTTTTCATCGTATCCAGGATGAATTAAATTATATTATATATATATATATATGTATATAAGTAGTTTCTGGTAAACATGAAATAAAAATAAGCCTACATAAGCATAAGTTGAATAATTGGTTCTGATTAAATAAAAAAGACAAGTAAACTAGTAAATACACTATAGGTGCTTGTTTACTGTCTGACTTATGTCGGAATCCATGAGTGCACAAGAGTTCTTTCCGTTATCTACTCTATTGACCGTTGATTCTTATTACACCTGGAATTGAATCCATCTCACATTTTTCTGTAAAAAAAAAAAAAAAAGATTCTTTATATCAAATAAATGTATAAACAGAATTTTAATTTACATACTTATAGAGCTTCAGATATCCAAGTGACTTGTGGTCATTGCATGCATTGGTGCAATAACTTATCAGTTTAGATGACAGGCGAAATCGTTAGCATAAGCCGAGTCCTGAAAGAGATGCATTTATTTTATAGAGCAGTTATATATTACTGTTGTTGTTTTGTTTCGTAATCAGAGCTGTTACCATAAACTATTCGGATTTCATTACTTAACAACAAAAAAAAAAAAACTCAACTATTCCTAAATTTTATCGAGAAAGGTCCGTTAAGAATTCTGAGTGACTCCGTCTAATTGCTTCGTCTTTATCGAGAGAGGCGATAAGTTGTCAGGTCTCCGCAATGACCTCCACGAGAGACAGGTCGCGGTTTGTTTGTTGTCTTTCCAATTACTACTTATTATCATTATTTATTTTCTAAGTGTTATAGACAACAACAATAATAACAATAACCAACATATAATAATAATAATATAATAATAATAATAATAATAATAATAATAATAATAATAATAATAATAATAATAATAACTAATAATAATAATAATAATACCTATTGTAGTTTAAAGTGTTGTTGCTATGCTTCTTGTTTTTTTTTTTAAAGAGATCTACTTGTTTAAATATCCAAAGACACACGTTCAGCGGATATTGAATTCATTTATTTTTCTTTCCGTTTGCCTCACATTTTATGCAGCAACAAAAAGTTAGATTGCAGACATCTGTCTCTATTCCTAAGACCGGAAGTTTGGAGAGAAGAGCCACTTTTCTAGCCATTTGGCCAACAACTGTTTTCACGCTAAGTAAGACCAGTCTAAAATAGTCAAATGAAGCTTTAAAGAAGTTTTAAAAACAACATCAAAAACTGACATTGATAGGGAAGAAGTAACTTACTATGATGACGAGTGAGTCATTTTAAAAGAAAATTTATTGCACGTTTTATATTTTGTAAAGGTGTTGAAGGTGTACAGTAAAATGGTGTTTTTTTTTTAAATATTTAAATCTAAGTTTTATTATTGCAGTTTTGAAAACTGCCCAAGTAACGATCAGGCGGGCACCTGGTTAATCGCTCCGTCCGTGGTCTCGTGCATGTTTTTAGTTGATTCTTTAAAATATAAAAAAAAATTTAATTGCTCATTTATCTGAATACATGTAGAATATAATACTTCTTTTTGCTGCTTTATACGTAAGTCTGAATGTATTACGAGTATAAACAAGTGTTTTGATATCATATAAATAAATATATATATGTGTGTGTGTATCAGCAGACTCCCTTCTCTGTTTTCTGTTGTAGTAACTTGTACGTAAAGGAAAACGCACACATTTGTGTGTGTGTGTGTGTGTGTTTGGGGGTGGGTGTGTGTTTGGGGGGATGTGTGTGTTTGGGGGTGGGGGTGTGTTTGGGGTTGTGTGTGTTTTGGGGTTGGTGTGTGTTTTTGGGGGTGGTGTGTGTTTGGGGTGTGTGTGTGTTTGGGGAGGTGTGTGTGTTTGGGGATGGGTGTGTGTGTTTGGGGGTGGGTGTGTGTTTGGGGATGGGTGTGTGTTTGGGGGTGTGTGTGTGGTTTGCTCTACGTACAAGCTACTGCAACAGAACAGAGAAGGGAGTCAGTCTCCTGTTAATATGGTTAATGTCTCTCACACCCGGACACTGAAATCAAAGGGTGAGAAGATTACTGTAATAATCGGTGTCAGTTCATTTAGCGTTAGGAAGAAAGTCTGGTACATCTATTTAGCTCGGACCCTGATTAAGCCGATAAGTAATTTTAGGGCCAGCTTTTGAACCCCCTCCCACCCAGAAAACAACAACAACAACAACAACCCCGGCAGGCAGGATTTTTTTAATTAAAGATGCATCTCCGCAACCGCAGTAGGCTGTCGCTGGTGAGATGGACGGCGAACGAAGCAGGTCTTAAAGGAAGTACACACCGCGTCTCTCCGTCACGTGAGCTGCAGGCGCCCGTAGGATCTCTTCCAATTTGCTCGAGAAAAAAGAGGGCGCTGTAAAGGGTGGGGTTGATCGCAGGGCTGGGCGGTTTGGGTCCCAGATGAAGGGGGCGACGTAACGGGGCCGAGCTTCGCGGTGAAAGAGGGAACCGGTTCGTCGCCAGTCCGATGAATCATTGTAGTTACGTACGTAGTAAACGGGGGAAAACAGAGGGCCCACCCAGCCCCTAAGGTGGATATCTCGGGAATATATTCCGACCACCACCAGGCCCCCCCCTCTCTTCCCCGATAACAGCTCACGCGGTGGTGGTGGGGACTTTTCTCCCAGCCCAGGTCGGAACACGCTGAAAAGACCTCGGGGAAAAGTCTGGTTCGGAATTTATAGCTGGGTGCCATAAAACCCAAAATGGTTGCGTAGAGGTTGAGTCACCCGAGCAGTCGCAAATTAGCGCCGTAGAGTCAGCTCTTTAACGGGTTTGGGGAAATAAACAGACGGCGTGGGAGAACCAACAGTGGTTAGCCCGAAAGAGTGGCATTAATCGTCGAAATGTAAGCAAAGCCTTTTCACTTCATTTTGGAATGTTCTTTTTCCTTGTGTCAATAAGCGACAGAACGATATTTATATCTATATTACAATACATAACGCGCACGTAGGTGGCAGCCCTACTCGCCACGCTATTTATAACACGCAAGACTCCATAACTGGAGGCTCCGCGTCAACACCTCGAGGAGACTCGGACAGGCAGTCTCACAGAACAGAACCAAGTCTCATCCTCTTTAGCGCGCAAGGCTCCGTCCTGTTTACTTTCAGATTTCCAGCTAATATTCTTCATAGCTTTACTTTTTACTTGTTTTTTTTTTCTTTCTTCTTCTTCTTCTTCTTTGGACAGAAGAACCCCAAATAAAAAAGCTTTGTTGTTGTTTTTAAAAAGAGAGTTTTCCTTTTCTCCTCCCCGCCAGTACAAACAGATCCAACCTCTCCCCGCAGCTTGTTTGTATTGACTACATTCTGTCCGGTATTCATCGGAGAAACTAATTCCTTGTTAGGATCTGTCTCTTCAGTTTTCTATGCAAACCGTAAATCCTTTCAGACAGGTTGTCCCAACCATAATTAAGCAAAGTGCCACGGTTTGGTGTTAAACAGCATTAATTACTTCTTTTCTGAAACCTCTTCAGCTGGGAAGCTTTTGTCGACCCTTTGCTGACAGACTTAGATCGATATAACGGCAGTTCGCCGTCTGTTTGATGGCGTTATACACGATCACACGGAAAGGTAACTTTACGCAATTCAGATCTGTTGCTGATTTGCAAAAATTCCGCGAAATGCGGACAAAGGATTTTCCGTTAATAATTAACTTTCTTTTTTCAAGTTTAACAGAACTCAACTGGCCCAGATTAGTTCTAAATACCTCTTCAAATTAAGTCTTAAATTATAGTTCGGATAGCTAGTAAATTAG
This sequence comes from Nautilus pompilius, assembly GCA_018389105.1. Classification (NCBI taxonomy): domain Eukaryota; kingdom Metazoa; phylum Mollusca; class Cephalopoda; order Nautilida; family Nautilidae; genus Nautilus; species Nautilus pompilius. The sequence goes on along the minus strand of JACATO010000517.1, from coordinate 10,722 downwards.
TATTTTATAAGTAACCGTTCTTGCATAGTACAAGTTTTAGTGTATAGTATTGTAAGATCTGTATCAAAATGTATGAATTTCCACGTGATGAGCAACTGATCGGGTCCGTGGTTCCGAGATCTTTTAATGTCGTCTCAGCGCGGTTTTACTTCCCTCTGAAAAAAGACTAAAACATTAAAAAAAAAATAATAGAGGAATATCTGTGATAAATAGCAGTCACGAGAAATTAACTTTCAGAGCCACAACACCACACGCACACACACACACACACACACGCACGCACACACACACGCACACACACACGCACGCACACGCACGCACGCACACACGCGCACACACACACACACACGCACGCACACACACACGCACACCACACGCACACACACACACGCACACACACACGCACGCAACGCACGCACGCACACACGCGCACACACACACACGCACGCACGCACACACACACACGCACACACGCGCACACACACACACACACACGCACACACACACACGCACACACGCGCACACACAACACACACGCACGCACACACACACACACACGCCACACACCACACACACACACACACACGCACACGCACGCACGCACACACGCACACACACACACGCGCACACACACACGCACACACACGCACACACACGCACGCATACACACACACGCATACACAACCACACGCACACACACACACGCATACACACACGCACGCACACACGCACACACACGCATACACACACACACGCATACACACACCACACGCACACACACACACACGCACACACGCACGCGCACGCATCATAAGCAAGTCAATGTACAAAGAGAGGAAAAGGACTTCAACTCGAGAATTCAAAACTTCATTTAGAGATTAACGAGTTTTAACCCTTTGCATACCACCTGATCTGCATTTGCATCCCACTACCCTCCACATCTTTGCTACTCAGTCGCTGTTTGGAGCCACAGAGAGCACCTTCCTCGTCGATATGATGTTTTGCAACCACAAGTCCGTGTGTTGGTCCAGTCCCACGTGCTTGGGCACTACGCTTGTGTTGACTAAATGTGCAACCAGTTTAATTTAAAAAAAAAAAGAGACGACTAGCGCTTGTAGGCCGAGGCGCTCCATACGTAAGGTTAGAAAGATTTTAGTACTGTCGTATATATCTTTAGTTCCTCTGCATTTTTGAATATGATGAGCAATGCTTCCAAATTTCAAGAATCTAGAAGGTATTAAATGATTGAATATCTTACATTTACTTATCTTGGTTATTAGGCGCCCGAGGTGGAATTTAGCAGAAGAAAAATCAGAGTTATAACTGTTGAAGGCTTTGTGAACAGCCGCAATTTCTCTGGGTTAATTACAGTTAGAAATAATGGAGACCGTAACCATAAACTGGCTAAACTATTAAAAACGGATTTTTTTCAGCAATAGAATTGTGAAATATTTGAGCTAAAAAGAGCCCTGCATAAGCCAGGGTAGACTTCCTGTTTTCCTGTAGCAGCTAGAGTAAGCTTATTTCAACTATACCTAACTAATACTGCGTATCAGATATTGTTGGGTATAATTGCGAACCTCGTTATTGGCTGACAGGGCCACACACACACACACACACGCGCAGCGGCTACTGCTGGCCGTGTTTCCGTATCGTTGTAGACGTTGATAAGTGAGAAAAATATCAAGACATCGATCGATTTGCAATAAATTAATGCTTATCGCTATGGATTAATTGTTAGTTTTCCTGTTTCACTACCCGTAAATAACATAATGATTAAACTGGAAATAATACCACTTCATGCCACATTCTAGAAGTCTTTACTTGTTTACCATTAAAAAAGACCAGGAATATTTGTGGCAGCTCCTCGGTCTGGTAACTACGTTTGGAACGAACCTCTGGGTTTCCTACGTCACCGCCAGCCAGCGACCGGAGTACGTCATCAACTGTCCCGGCTTGGGCGCTGGCAGTCCTACTACAATACCCAACAACTGCTGGTAGTTTTCAAACGACTCGGGCAGTCCCAACGTGGAAAAGATATCCGCTAGTCTCTTCTGGTTGTTGTTGGCTTTGTTTTAAGCTTATACAACAGGTCTCGCAAAAGAGGTGACTCTTTAGCTACTTCTCGGGACACCGAGAGAGAGAGAATTAGGAGGAACCAGAGACACCCGGTGTAAATGCTTCTCTCATCACACGATATATTTTTTTTTCTCCCACACAAAGCCAATAAAAGGTTTTATCCCTTTAAATTTATAAATAGGTATTATCGAGAGAGAAACAACAGCACGATAAAGCGGGTCTGGCCGACTGGACAGACTCGGTGCAGTTCGAGTTTCTACCAACAGCCAGACAGGAACGAAAACGATTCGATATTTCTGCCAGTGTCATCTTTACAGCAAGTCTCACAAAAGCTTCTGAGAAGACCTAAAGAGAATTTTTGCCTTTCAAAATTTCTCACGACTGTTGGATTCTCAGTGATAAATGACGCTCAGTAAATTTACAACTGTTCTCTCTCTCTCTCTCTCTATGTCTCTCCATCTCCATCTCTCTCTCTCTCTCTCTGTATGATGTCATATCTCTCTCTGTACCGACGTCATCTCTCTCTCTCTCTGTATGACGTCATATCTCTCTCTGTACCGACGTCATCTCTCTCTCTGTATGACGTCATATCTCTCTGTACCGACGTCATCTCTCTCTCTGTATGACGTCATATCTCTCTCTGTACCGACGTCATCTCTCTCTCTGTATGACGTCATATCTCTCTCTGTACCGACGTCATATCTCTCTCTCTGTATGACGTCATATCTCTCTCTGTAAAGACGTCATCTCTCTAGTCATGAAGGTCATATCTCTCTCTGTACCGACGTCATCTCTCTCTCTCTCTCTCTCCTCTCTCTCTCTCTCTCTCTTCTCTCTCTCTCTCTCTCTCTTTAAACTTGAAAATTACGGGAATAAGGTAAAAATGTGCGAGGAGATAGGTTTTCACTTTCCTGTTAAGAATCGGAAAGTCAAACGAAATTTTCAAGTAGAAAAATGTCTAGAATTAGAATCGGGAAACTAACAGAAAATCGGTCGGTTTGAAGAAAACAGTATTTGACATTTCACCACGGCAACGTGTTAGATAATTTGTTGCTTTGGTTACTTTACTTACTGAACCTATCCACAATCAATACGTAGCTTGGTTTTAAAAAAGAAGAATAATAATTTTCTCGCCAAACGTATCCCGGCTAAATATAGATGCTGGTTTTAAAAGTCGCCGGAAGACCTCAACGGCCTCTTTCTCTTTGTTTTTTTTTAAAATATGTTAATCTATTTTCAAAAAAATTTGATAACTCCCACTCTCCGATCCATGCTTTAGATCTGCTTCTCGGACAACTTAGCGAAAAGGGCACGTTCTAGTGTCTCGTCAGAATGTCTTTTCCGACTCACGAAGTCTTAACTCTCCCTCTGAGTGAGAGAGAGAGAGAGAGAGGGGGGGGGCAGGAACGCGAAATCTCCTCACCTTTGTTACTGAGATCGCATACATCACTCTGCTGATCATCTAGAATATCTGTAGGAGCGATAGACCTGCATAATCGAGAACCAATTTGATAAACGATTTAGATAGATTATGCTCTTTAAATTTGATTTCTTTCGTACTTTACGATATATTTCAGCTTTATCAGAAAGTTGCAATATACTGTTAAACGTTCCAAATGGCATCTATACAAATTAAAAAAGGAATGATTCCCTAAGACCCCAAACGTGCAGGTACTCCACTGATGACATCCACAACCTCAGCCAAACTTTCTCTGAAGAGTAAGAACTAGAGCTCTCTGTGCCTTGTCAGGATAGTGTATAGCCCGCATACAAACAGTTCATGTCATGGTTATCTTGAATACTGTATAGCCCTCGTCTAAAGAGTTCGTTTCCGGGTTATGACAAGAGTCTCATTAAATATGTTTCCGAACGTCAAATTATTTTCAGCTTACATCAGTTATTTATGGCGAATTTTACGATGGGCTTTACGTATATTTATTGATGCAATAAAATTATGCAATACTGAAATATTTGCCTTAAATATTACATACTTATATGTCTATATATCATCTTTTTATTGCGTTTTTATTTAGAGACGTACGCAGCACGATGTTTATTTAACGAATGGTTGGACCACTTTACGTTGGAATAGTTGACACCATTCTATTTTCGTTTCACTCTACTTAACATGATTTATTCGTCGATTCTTCCCTGAGCTGGTTATGGGTGATCAGTCTTGTCCCTCATTATTTCTGATCTGGCCGTGCTGCCTGTGCACAGCTCGAACCAGCTGTGCTAACGACATCCAGGTGAAAAGGGAATCCTGCCCCTCACTCACACATATCCTTGAAATAATAACTGGCTTTGGCGCTACAGACTGCCATTATTATCTGGCCTTCTGGTGTTCTAAAATTGTACAGCAGGATAACTTTAGTCCGGATGGTTATTTGACATTATTTGCAAAACGAGCAAACAAAAAAATGAAAGGTAATTTGTTTTATCAGAGATAAGCAAAGACATTCTTCGATTAGGCTGTAGTGCAGACATCGTTACCTGTCTTTGCGCTTTCTGATAAACAACGCGAACACTCACACATCACCACACACACACAGCCACACACACACACCACACACACCACACACAGCCACACACATATACACACAAACAGACACACAGACACAGAGATATACACACACAGCCACAACAACCCCCACACACACACAGATACACACACAGATATACACACACAGCCACACCACCATATACACCCAACAGACACACAGACACAGAGATATACACACACGCAAACACCACCCCCCCCACACACACAGATACACACACAGATATACACACACAGCCACACACATATACACACAAACAGACACACCAGACACAGAGATATACACACACAGCCACACACACACACACACACACACACACACACACACAGAGATATACACACCAGCCCACACACCCCCACACACACACAGATACCACACACAGATATACACACACAGCCACACCATACACACACAGATATACACACACAGCCACACACATACACACACAGCGCAGACACACAAACACACACAGATACACACACAGATATACACACACAGCCACACACATACACACACACACACAGATATACACAGATATACACAGATATACACACACAACTTGATATAAATATAATAAAATAGAACTGAAGTGGAGTGTAAATGGTTTATACCACAGGCACGTCATTTCCGTGACTAACACCTCCTTTTGTTAATTATACTTTTAATAAATATAAACTAATTATTAATTTTATTTCTTAACACTTAGTTGTCGATTGATTTTTTCTAATTAACAAAGATAACTGATGATGAAAATAGTCCTAACTGGTTTATAGGCTGGTTTTAAGAAACATCAAAGATGAAATATTTTGAATATCCGGAGAAAAGGAAAGAGACAGAAGATGAATATTAAATTTAAATGACAGCGATGTATTTAGTTTGAAAATCACAAAAGAATTCAGAAATTAAACAAAACAGAACACACTCTAAGATTGTCGACAACGAATTAATTTAAAATAGCTTTGGTAATAGAGTTATTGTGTTGGCAATAATTAATAAGATCAAAGACGTGAATGGAGAGAGAACTAAAAGATGGCTGTCAGGTTCTTTCTGGAGAGAAATGTAGCAGTCTGGTCCATAGGCCGACCGCGAGCGACCACGAACCTACCTTTATTTTGTCGTGTTGATTTTAATCGTGAGAACTTTTTGTGTTTAAGTTAATTAAGGCGAAGCTGAAGACCTCTACCTCCCTCTCGGCGCAGTATCTAGTTAGCGTTCTTTCTCTCAACAGGTAATACTTCCACACCGCCTCCTTCTCTCGCCACATCCCGAAGGCAAACAATGGCCGAGGAATCAGTCCCACAGCTTAATTTAATTATCCCAAATGTGCGGCACCGAATCGGGTCGAAAATAAATATCCATTTCACGATTAAGTAATTTTATTTTTATTGAAGATGAGAGGAGAAGGCGATTTGTTCTCGTATTTCTTCTGAATGAATCGATCTTGTAATCTGCTGTATCCGCTGTCGGCCGGGCCGCGTGTGGTCGGTTAATAGGGCCTAGCGGAAGGTAAGTATAAAACCGTGAGCAGCTCTCCGCATAACTGTACCTGGCCGGCTCTGGCGGTCATCTCCGGGCTATAATAAACGTACCTAATGCTGCGCCCAAATAACGAGATGTTTTACCTCCCCTCCATCAGAATATTTAAACTAGCGAAGGCCATCAGATTTTACTAATTCCGAACCTTCCAAGTGGCCTTCAGCTTCGCCCTACCCGCCCGTAGTCAACAGGCTCTCTCCTCCTCTTCTCTTCTCGGCGGAACCGCCACATGTTTCGGTCGAGTAATTCATGGGTAACGGTAATGACCGCAACCGGGAAAGAGAACGGCTACTAACCTGGTCGAGGGAAATCCGGTGAGTGGGTCAGGTAATAAGTCAGGGTTATAACCAAGACTTAGGCATTAAGCGAGATTCTGAAGATAACTTTGAATAAATCCCCGCTCTCCCTAAGCTACATCTCTCTCTCTCTATCTCTCTCTCTCTTCTCTCTCTCTCTCTCTCTCTCTCTCTCCTTCTCTCTCTCTCTCTCTCTCTCTCTCTCGTAACCGGGATATACCTTATAAAACACTTCTTTTTTTTTTAACTTTATCAAACGACTTTTTTTTTTTGTTTTTGCTTTTTAAATTTTATTTTCAGTATTTTATACGATGTCTCGTAAATCACGATCTTCTAAGTTCCTGCTCACAGCCGAGGGTTATTTCTCTAAGTATAGGAAGGAATATAAAAAGAGTTTAATTACCGGCAAGTGGAGGGTAAGGAAAGGTGTTTTTTGACCAAATGTCAGAAACGGCACAATTTTCGAGATCATCTGCTTGATTTGAGCAGTTTTTGTGTTTTGTTTCTACACACACACACCACATTCACACGTACAAACAAATATACACACACACACACACACACATTCACACATACAAACAAATACACACACATCATACACAGCATACACACACACACATTCACACATACAAACAAATAGACACACACAGACAAACAAAAGACACCACACATACACCATTCATACACACACCACGCACATACAAACAAACACCCATACACATTCATACACACACCTTCACACATACAACCACACACACACACACATACAAACAAATACAGACATACACACGTACAAACAAATACACACACACATACACATTCATACACACACACGCACGCACCATACACACATATAAACAAAGACACACACACAACACACACGTAAAACAAATACACACACATACACATTCATACACACACGCACGCACACACAAACACACATACAAACAAATACACACACAAAAACACACATACAAACCACATATACACACACAAACACACATACAAACAAATACACACATACACACATACAAACAAATACACACACACATACACACATACAAACAAACACACACACACACGTACAAACAAATACACACACATATATACACACTCATACACACAGCACTGACAACAACACTGTAGACTATCTTAGTCCTTTCTCAGTAGAACAGTGACCAACATTATATTAAAGTTAATTCGTATTAATTTTTTGCTTGCGTAATGTTTCTTCCATTTATTATCATTTTTTAAAAATTTCTGACAGTAATAGAAAGAAAAAGAGGAATAATGCACGCAATAATGCTTATAGCAAAAGCAAAAGAAATCCTAATTGTATTTAATCAGGGACGGCCGGGGAGAGACAACAAACTCTTGTCATCTTCAAAACTCCTGTCGCGGGCACCTGCTTCTCAGGTAAGGATGGATGGGCCTCACTCATGTTTATATATTTGCTTCAAATCCTTAATGGATTAATTCTGTGTAGCAGAAGGCAAATAAAATAAGTCTTTTAAATGCTGTTTTTTTTCCCTCCTCTCTCAAACTCTATTATTTTTAAAGCGGATAATCGAATGATGGAACGACTCCCCCTGCTCGCCTTCAATTTTACCATTTATTACTATTAGATAAATTTTGAAAAAATTAATTATATTAAATTATTCAAGTGCGAGACGGATTCCTGCGGCATAATAATATTGTAACTTAATCAAAATGGAATCTGATGATTCGGTTTGATTTCTAATTTACGGATTCTGCCTCGGAGAAAAACGGAAACCTCCGCGCGTAGCGATGATGGCTTCCCGCTCCGTGGAAGGCTACTTCGTTGATCACCAATTAGCTATAGAACACAGCGCCAAGTATTATGTCAGGGGAAAACAATCCCACGAGTCGGGGTTTCTCAAATGCAGTTTCGTGAACGAGGAGAGAAACCGGTGCCCTAACTTCTCTACCGACTGGGATAGAAGCAGAGGGTGCGCGTCCGACTTGATACTCATGGCTGACTCGTTTGTTTACTTCGCTTACGTTTGGAAATGTACAGGTACCCGGCCGGCTCCCTCCCAAGCCGGGACTTCGAGGAACCCGATCTTAGTACAGCATCTTTACGAAAAAGAGGGGAGGGCGGGGGGGAGGAACCTTTTACCCAGCCCTTCCTGCCAGACCAGAACAAGCCGGAAAGAAGCGGAGGAGGTTCCGAGGACACGGGAAAGCGAGCTGTCGGCGGAGTCGTGTTCTCTACAGTTTTCTTCCCGATCGCCATCAATAAACAAAAGGCGGAGAGAGCGGAGAAGATCTAAAAAAACAAAACAAACCCCAACAAACTGAAGCAGCGTAGTAAATGCACTCGCTTTAGTATTCGGTGATTGGATGTCAGAGGTAAAGCGGGTGCCATCCGTACTTCGTTCTCTGTTTGTCGTAGTGATGAGGGAATGTCTGAGAGGAATGGACGTCGTCATGGTAGTGACCCGATCTCGGCGGGGGGAGGAAACGGATAGAAGTTTTCCAGCCGTTTGTCTCTCTTTCATACTCGCATCACGCAGTACTTTTGCCCCAGAAAAATTATCTTAGATACTCTGATTTACATTAGGCCACTTTCAAAGACTCTATCGTATGAGCATTTTTAAAACAACATCTTTACAATAGGAATACTTATAGAATTGTCCAGTATCACGATCAGCTCCACAGTGGTAGAGAAGTGACAATACAGCGTCATCGTGCTGTGCGCGACACCTTATGGCAGTAAGGAGAACTAATGGGTGATAACTCACACACACACACACAAACAAACAAAAATGGACGACTACTTAAAGCTTGACTCCGCACTGGCATGATGCTTCTACCTGGATGTTTATCCACAAAGAAGGTAACCACATCCTGTACGCAACTGCTTAAAAATGTCAGCATTTACTGCAATTGCGTCAAGCCATCGTCTTAGGTGTTTGTTGTTTTCTTTTATGTTAAAATTAAACCTAATAAGTGTATTTTCGTGTTTCCATTTAAGAATTTCTTCTTCTTTTCCAACTCAAGTGAAGAGATGAAAGTAACTTATATGATGGGATCCAGCAGGGCGTAGAGAGGCGATCATACGGAGAGAGCGTTGTATATATGACCTCTACTGTCGTTCTTGAGATAGCAATCTCTATTTATCTATTAGAAACAACAACAATAGGAATTAAAATAATAGGTTGTCAATCATATATTTAAAATTGCTGGATACATTTTATACATATGTTACAGCAAACTCGGCTATTTTACTCCGAATATTAAATTATATCACGTTACCCATCATACATTTTCTAAAGGGCTGTCACTATTTGTATTAATTCTATGGATACATTAGAGCCCCTGTTCGAAAGAGCCTGAGCTTACAGCTTTTCTTTCTCTGTCCCATCTAGATTTAGCCTGTAAAAATATTATTATTATTATTATTATTATTATTATTATTATTATTATTATTATTATTATTTATTATATATTATTACAGATGACCTTTTGCGAAGGATTAATTTTTCAGGTTCAGAAAGATGTAGATTTTAGATAGGCTGAATGATGAGCTGGTCTGATTCTCGCTCGGTCCCTGACGGGAAGGCAGGGTCGGCTTTAATTGTCCGACTGTCATTGCCCATATGACAAAGAAGCATTCGAACCATCGGTTTAATCCCCTGGGTAAGGTACGCTCGCTCCATCATTCTACAGTAAACCTTCGCGGACTCCATTTCGTTGTCTCCCCCCCCCCCCAACCAATTTTTTTTTTTTTTCTGTCTCTCGTGGATTTGTGGATAGAAAACATTCAGCGGCTACTTAATGTTCACGTGTACTGCTGGCCCGGCTTTCCTCCAATTCGGCTAGGGGCTTCCGGGTACTTGACGGGTGCGGGGTGCGGGTAGTAAGTTTCCCGGTCTTCTCGAATGGTCTCCGGAACCAGGTCTCAGTACCTAGCAGCTGTTACCTGCGCTATAAACGAACTCGCGCATCTTGGTGTTCGCGCGTGCCGCCAACATTACTATTATTATTATTATTATTATTATTATTATTATTATTATTATTATTATTATTATTCAGCTTATACGCTGAACGGCTTACCCAAATGGTCTGGCAGATATAATGATACCTTAGTAGGGACTGATGATGGGAGACCTCTCTGTATTTTGCCAACTTAAACCCTGAATAATATATAAAAAGGAAAACACATCAAGGTTAAAAAGAATAAAGAAGAAAAAACAGAGCTTCATTAAAGTTATCAGCGGACTCTC
>JACATO010000516.1:0-42161 GCA_018389105.1 Nautilus pompilius | reverse complement strand
AGACAGAGAGAGAGATATGACGTCAGTACGGAGAGAGAGAATGACGTCAGTACAGAGAGAGAGAAATAGACAGAGAGAGAGAGAATGACGTCAGTACGGAGAGAGAGATGACGTCGTACGGAGAGAGAGAATGACGTCAGTACAGATATATATATATATAATAGAGAGAGAGAGAGAAGAGAGAGAGAGAGAGAAATAGACAGAGAGAGAGATGACGTCAGTACGGAGAGAGAGAGATGACGTCAGTACGGAGAGAGAGAAATAGACAGAGAGAGAGAGAATGACGTCAGTACAGAGAGAGAAATAGACAGAGAGTGAGAGATATGACGTCAGGACAGAGAGGGGGGGGTAAAACGGACACTAAAATAATTTGTGGAAGTCAGCAAATCGTAGTGGCGTGGTGGACAAGTTTTCTTCTGTTGGTTTTGGCTGTAATCCCTGAAGGTGGGGAGATGAACGGGCTCGATGTTAAAGTTCCAAGTTAACAAGACGAGGATGCCAAATGACCCTTAAATTATATAAAAAAAAAAATCAGACTACTTCAAAGTTGACAGTCGTCCAACTTAACAGACGTCCTTTTCGTAAACTAGTTATGATAAAATTAAGTTCACGACAGGCGCGACTCCATTATTCGGGAAGGAGGTGCAGCGACGGGAGCTTTGGAAAAATGTCAGACTAGGAGAGCGAAAGATGATTATCTCCCTCTCCTGCTAAAGATGAAACCGCTGATAGACCATCGGAATTTCATGGCCATTCTAATTGAAATCATTATGTTTGCCCCCCCCCCAGCTAAGGTCAGAGCCTTTCTGTCACATGCTGGGATGCGGTAAAATTACCCCATCCGCGTTTTGCCAAGCCAGTGACGTACCAGATGGACGTTCCTTGTTTTTCATGACAGTCCGTCCGCCATTAACAAATTGAAGTAACGGCGAAGTCTCGCAACCGAGAATTCATCTTGACGTTGACAAGCGGAGAAACTGACCACTCTCTTTGGCTGAGAATTAAAAATGGGAGAGAATAAATTAAAATGAAACGAGAGACTAAATATGTGAACCAAGTAGACAAGAAATTACATCTTAAAAGCGATTGGATAAGTTGAATTTTCACGATAACATATGTAAAAGTTTTTTCTTTTACTTCGGTTTTCGTGTAGTATCAGCGGAATGCCAACATCGTCCGTAATACATGTAAAGAATTCATTCCGGATTTACGTACAAAAAAAAAAAAAAAATGTTTAAAAAGAAGCCTTTTCTAATATTTCAATTAAAATACTATTTTCACCTGCGAGTTTTTTCGTGTCAAATCCTTTAAATTTTCAAACTTTTCAAAAATACTGTTAAAAAATCCGGAGTTTTCAATTAAATTCAGTCCCGATATAACAGTCAAAAGAATGCTACATGCTGCTAGTGTTAGAACGGTTATAATAATAATAATAATAATAATAATAATAATATTAATAATAATAATAATAATATAATAATAATAATAATAATAATGATGATGATGATGATGAAAATGTCATCTCTTCCATTTGACTCTAGTCAGTGTAATGAGTTAACTTGCCTCGTGTTTAACAGACTTCACACAGCAAATGAAAGAAGCCCATACCGGACATTTGAACGTTCAGGTGAGCGACAATGTGTGCGCATGCGCGTAGGCTGCTATAATGCAGACTACGTTTCAACAGACAAATCAACGTTGGATTTACGAAGCTGAAGGTGGACCAACCGAGTCTTTTCCTATTTTTTTTTTTTTTTTTTTAGGTATCCGTTTCTCACTAAAATTAAAAAAAAAAAACTTAACCGGCTTACTTTCGAACTTTCTATTAGCCGGGCTAGATCGCCGTGTGATCACGTGAACAGATTTCGACACTTCAGGGAAGCCAGAAGCGAGTTGGCAAACGCAGTTCTCCTTCCTTCTGATTGCTGAACTATTCCTTTCGGCGTAACCTAATAACTGTTTTGTGATTCGAGAAACCTTCCATTGATTGTATTATCGGAATGCTTATCGCTTTTCCACCCGTCTGTAGTCGTGCACGACACTGACAACTAAATGCTTGTTAAAAGAAACTGAAAGTAGAAGGTTGTCGCCATTAGTGAAACAATATAAAAGACCTGGCTTTAAAATGGAAAAAAAAAAAAAAATATTTCTGTACTATTTTTCTCCGGAATAAAATTAGATTAAATTAAGCAGCGGTGAAGTGGGAAGTGTAACTTTTAAATTTTGTTAAAGATTATTTTATTAAACTTTAATCAAAATAAATTAATAGTCCAATGCACTGTTATGACCAGAGAGTTCAAAACGCTTCCATTCTCTAGCAGTTTGGATGAGAGATGTCAGTTTGATGTAGGGTTTCGCCTACCTATTAGAGTGCGAGCTGTCGGGGGAAAACAGCTTCTTTACACATTCCGCATTAAATCGCTAGAACAGCGTTCCTCCAAAAAAAGGTGCTTCCATAATTCGGCTAAAATCCAGAAAAAAAAGTAACAATTTACGATTTTTATTTAGAAAAGGGAAACTGAGGCAACGGAAATTCTTTATTGATCTTTGAAGTATGCTATTATCCTAGCTGGTAGATAAAGTCTATTTGTTTTTAGTGACGGCCATAAACAATATTAACATCGCCATCTTTAGAAAAATGAAAAACTTTCTCCCTTTTCTTTTCTTCTGCTGCTATTCTACAAAGACTCCAGTACACCTTTACATAGGCATGGATAACGCCGGCCTAACACTTGGGTGTTATCAAGAAAACTTGGCACAGAATCATAACGACGATTTATTCGCTTGTTTTCTAACACCCCCCCCTACCATAGCCGGCGACTTAGCAAGAAACAGCTAAAAGAGCCGGGAGCGTCATCCAGATGAATTAACGGCCGACTATTTTCAACCATCTGTTGTTCACTTCCGCCTCCCTCCCTCCCAGATTTTATTAGACTTACCGTTCATTTCTTTGTCAGAATAATTCCAGTCCGAGGCCTGCGACTGAACCTCTGCAAACAGGGCGCTAGGCCTTCCCTTCTCTCGTTGTACCTTTTCGTATTCCCAAAAAATAACAGCAGTCGAAATTTGCCTCAGCGCCAGATTGGCCGCATAGGCTCGCTGGAGAGAGAGAGAGCGGTCCGGTCTCAACGCTAAAACTTCTAATCACGAACTGTTAGTCGTCCCACGTGGCCGGCGGATATTCTCATATTGATACTTCCGGGACCCGCCATCTTGAAGTGAGGACCCGTACGAGTGTCGCAGCTACAGCTCAACCGCACACGGACTCGCTGAGGTTGCGGTGTCGCGCAAGCAGATCTGAGAAGTATCGAAGGTTTAGATATACTGAAAATAAAACGGAATTGATAATTTGGATAAACTGCTTTTTTTTAAAAAAAAAAAAAATAAATAAATAGCAAACACAAAACCCTCTTTCAGTTATGGAGTAAATTGAATATGTTTTTGTTAAAACAGAAACCTCTTGCGACCGATAAATTGACTGGTTTTCTTAAAATCTTGAAGTCCGACCGTTCGAGATCGATCGGCGAGGCGAGTGATGAGGATGGCGACTTCATATCGGGTTTCCAACACTGGACTGCGCGGGTATCTATGAAAATGGACCTGTTGCTACCCGGGGAAACCATCATATTGGAATGCTGGTATTTGGAAAATCTGTATTAAGCTGCTTCAAGCGACTGATGTTGAAGAAGGTAAAACAAAACGAGAGACGGGGGGGGGAGAGGGAGGGTAAAGCAATTAATAAACAGAAACTGATGATAGATTAATGACAGCTGCCGGAGAAATATTCTAACAAGGAAGGAGCGAGCTTTTGAAGAAAGCCACTCCCCCCTCTTTGATCATGACTGTGTTTAGGTTCAACTACGTCTGCGTCTCAACACGGGTGTTCTCTATATTCTACAGAATTTATCCTAATATTTTTTCGTCGACTAAAAGAATCCGCACCCAAAATTAAAGCACAAAAAATAGATTCCGACGACGTTTCTCCTTTTCTACATTTCTAGGTTTGCTTCAAATTATTTGCGCATGTTCAGGTACATCGTGGAATTGGAAGAAAATAAAGCTGTGCTAACTAATAGGTCCATAGGACTGTACAATAGATGATGTTGCTATACCTTGGCAATGTTCTTGCTGCCACATCTGTTTATGATTTTCTTCTTTGTAAGTCACGGATCTAAATCTCTGGCGTCGACAGACTGACCCCGAATGAAGTAACTTCTCCATCTGTGATCTTTCTCTTTCATCTTTGCTGATAAATAATTGCGGTCCACTCAGGTCAGCTTATTACAGATGCGTTTGCAGGCGTAACGTTAAAACCTCCCCGTTATCTTTTTGTTGATTTTGAAAATAAGCCACACCCAAAGTTAAAAGTTAAACGGGCAGGCAACATTTCGATGGTTCTATTTTCCTACATCATTAGGTTTTGTCTCGGTTGAAAATGAATGCTCCGAAATTTAAAAGAAGTTAAAATAAAATGCCTTCATAATTTTCCATCTAGATGCGTCTAGACAATGTAGATGCTGATGCTGACCATAATTGCCTATTTAGCATTAGGAACACTTCGACCTGATCTCATGTAAAACGAGATCTATCAAAGGAATTACGCGATTTCCCTGGGCTGTATTTAAGACTTCTCTTGTTTCAACACAGAAAAAGATGCCAATTTATTCTAAAACACCGACTGTTTAAAATTATTTTCGTATGTTCAAGTATATCGCAGAATTAATAAAGGCTGAGCTCGTCACCGTCGTCTAATATTCACCGATGTAATACATTCGTGGACGGCGTACAAACTTTTCATCGAGAGAGACATCTTTTTTATCCAGACAGGCCAAGCATCACCTTTTCAAGATATTCAAAACCGTTTTGTAGCGAGCGCTTCGTTGGAAATCGTACATGTTAATTGGCTCGTTTTGTTATTGTTAAAAAAACACACCCGTAACTTCAAACAGCTCAAAGATTCGCATCTCGACACGACGGTTTTCCCGGGTAATAACAACTCCGTATTCTCAGATATCCACGTTGCCATACGGCGCGCCAGGCACGACCTTACGACCTATCGCCACACACACACACACACACACGCACCGCATTTGGAAGGACGAACCATGACACTAAAACTACTTCGGCAGATGTTAAACGGAACTTTTTAAAAAAAAAAAAAAAAACTCTCCCTTTGTCTCGGAAAACACTTCGTGGGCAGCAGGACTACGTGGCGGTGGGAGACATTAAGGGATTGGCCTCCGTGCCGAAATCAAACATTAACACGTTCCGAAGGCCCGTTTCAAATATTCGCTGCAAACAACGATTGATTATTTGGGGGCGCGGAGAAATTCACTAAGCGTCACCTTTCTGGTCAATTTCAAGCTCGGCCGGCGCTGTGTCGATCTCCGACTGATGGAATTAGTTCGCTGGTGATCCTAGCATTAAACTTCTTCGCAAGCCGAGACGTGATGGGCGGGATTCCAAAAGGGGTTCCACAAACGGAAACTGATTAAATCACGCGTGCACGTGCTCGAACACCCTGACGAATTTATTTCGTCCATTTTCTTTTTGTTCTTTTAATGTTAAAAAACCCGACTTCACCAACTTTCCTACAATCTTTTTAAGTCAACAAGAAATTAATATAACAGTTTTAAATGTAAGTTTTATTGCACACATAGATGTAATTTTTTTCACTTATTTTCATCTAAAACAAGATATATATAATATTCGGAATATTTATATATAATAGTAATAAATGCATTTTTATTAAATAATTATATATATATGGGGACAATTATTCTAAGAAGCATAGTATAACCAATTTATTTCTCGGGATAACATACGGAATCAAAGATTTATTATATCACATATCTAATAAAATTTGACAAATTCTTGTTTCATTAAAATACCCTCGGGATACTGAGATACAAAAGGTAGCCTGGAGGTTTCCAGAACGCCTGTCCATGTGACGTATTTTCATTGGATGAGAAATGGGCCAATGGAATGATGCAAACAAGGCAGAAGGCTTACCGTCCCAGAAACAACAGCACAGCCGACTGGCACAAAAGAGATCTGGTATCCGTGACAACAGTAAAAGGAATGTTTCAGAGCTGCTGGTTTAAAAGGTCGTGTAGATGTGAAAGAAAAACAAACAAACAGTTCTGGTCTTTTTAATGGAGCGAAGAGGTGTCAGTGGGGGGAAATCGCACGGACGTTGGACTATGGAAGATTGGAATAAAGTGTAATGGACCAATTAGTCAAAGTTTGGGGTATTCTGGCTGAAACGTAGAATGTTTGTGCGCTGACAAGTTGGGCAATACTCGACAGAACAGTGGGTAGATCCTACAGCTGAACATGGATGGAAATCAGAATGGTTTGGGGTGTTTTGGAGCTAATTCGGTCGGTAATCTCTGTACAGTTAACGGAGAAGTGACGTTACGTTCTGCAAAGACAGACAATTCTTCCCGGAATTAGAATAATAGGCGCAGATGACCTTAAATACTCTTCCAAATTTTGCAGACAACATGTGGAGAGAGATCGATTTAGGTTTCTTAGAATCTTTGTTACATGACGCCACTTTACATGGTTTTTAGTGCCAACTGTAGCATGACGACAGTGTCACTTATTTCACACTGGCGAGGTCAAAATCACCAGAAATTACCAGGCTTCGCGAGTGCTTGCGAAATATCCAGCTACTCTTGGCTGAGCTTTACACGAACATCAAACGCCTTAACCACCCAATCGCTCCGTTTGGCTTGATGATTTTCTTGAAGGGTCGTCGTAGGCATAAGCGATAATCGATGCTATTTCGTTGATGTGCGGCATCTTCGTGATCATTACTGCGCCGTTCGATGGCGGAATATTGGCGATTTCGTCAACGAAAGGGACTTTTGTTTGTAATTTCGTAGTTACGAGGGTGTAAATGCATCACAGGGCTGCCACGTTATACTCGCCACCTCTCGGGATGCATCTGCACATACGAGAATACTTTAACGGGCGATGGTTCTGATGCCCAGCCGACTGAGCGCATGGAGTTTCGGGTAGTGTAAACGCGGAAGGTCTGCAACAGGAGGCGAATAACCAGGGAGGATTCTGCCGAAGGTCGGCTGCTAAGGGCAGCTTCACTTCTGTTCTGACTTCGCTTTAAAATCCTTGAAAGTGGGAGTTCGTGGACTGAAACACTTCGGAAC
Source organism: Nautilus pompilius (assembly GCA_018389105.1). NCBI lineage: Eukaryota > Metazoa > Mollusca > Cephalopoda > Nautilida > Nautilidae > Nautilus > Nautilus pompilius. The sequence goes on along the minus strand of JACATO010000516.1, from coordinate 34,989 downwards.
TGTGGAGAAGGCGGCGACGCCTTCGATGATACGATTCGTCGCGACAGCTCCAGCTTCACCGTTCCTTGCGATCCCGCTTCAGGTCCGACGTTGACAGTCGCCCGACTTTCCCCATTTACTCAAGCCAGATCGCCTTCCATTCTGAACGGCGCCGTTGGAGAAGGCGTCCATTAATTAAACCACGTGACTAGAAAAATGCTTTTTCCCCATTCCCAGAAGAGTGGCGATAAAGCGGAAGCAGGAAACCGAAGCCCGGACGACGGGGAACGGATGACCAACACCAGCAACAGGACTGGAAGCCATATGCAGGTAGGCTATTTCAGAAGGTCGTTATTCCGGCTTTACCGGCGGGAGGCTGGGCGTGAAGCGGAATGGCGATTCGTCGCGCTTTCGGAGACAGACCGTCCGCTGTAGACAGGGATGAACAGGGTCTGCTTCAGCCTCCTACCGGCTGCTGGTGGCGGCACTCGCGGCCGCCGTCAGATCTCCCGTGATCAGGTTTTTGCAAAGTTTTCTAGCTGTAAAAAGTCGATACGAGTTAATAAGCAAACTGATTCTTGCCACTAATCGCTGTGGATTCCAGTAGAGTTTATTGGCGGATAGCGGCATGGTCGACCATCGATGGACTTTAAGCTCGAACGAACGCCATTAGACGTGAGTAATTTGAGTGACTTGGGGCCAAGAATTACGGTGCCTGGATATAACTTGAAGGACTGTGTACCTTACCTTCGTTTAGATGTCGGCATTGCTGATGTGCTGACAGGTGACCTAAAGTTTTCTTGGCTTGTACACACCTTAAAACAACAAATAAACCCATCTTTAATGAATAAAATTATTTTGGAGTAGGGAATCAACGAAAAGTTTGTATCACGGTTTGGTCTGGGTTCCTTCAAATCCGTGCAAAAGCTTGCTTTAGTTTTTTTGGTTTTGGGGAAACTACGACGGCAGCTGAGGATCCTGATGCTCCCATATATATATATATACGTACTCGATTCTAAGCGTTTTATTCGTGTTGGACAAAAACAGGTGCCCTTGTGGGCTACATGCCCTCTTAGCCAAGTTGGCGGAGATGACTTTGGACGGTTCTTTAGCTCTTTTCTGTTAGAGAGAATGAATCTTGACGGCGAGTGCGGACGTGGCGACTAATGGCAGCACGTTCTTGTCATCTTGTCGCTATCTAACGCCTTCCAAGTCACTTCGCTACAGTGGTGACATTCGCCATAAAATTGGCTGGAGATCCAAGAAACATGTTGAGATCTTTGGCAGTTTGTCCCTGACTCTGGCTTCACTGAACCTACTATAGTACGACCCGCGGGTAAACAGATAAATATCTCGGGATCCGCTTGTTTTCGGCCTGACGGTGATAGCGGTCGCTGGATAACTACTGACCTGGATGTGCGGTATATACATAATCACACCTGAAATGTGTAAATTTAAATAAGATACATCCGTTTATGGGAGGGCACTAATTTGTGGCGGCTTCTATAATAAGTAGACTCCTCGCTTTTTAAAGTTATGTATAGTATATGTTTCCGGTTTTCCTTTGAATATAAAATGTTAAATTGAAAGAGTTAAGTTACAAATCTTAAATGGGAAGGAAACCTATGTAGTAGAACTCGATACAGAGTTGGAAAAACACCCGGCTGCTGTCTGCCTTCTGAGTTCAATTGGCTTTTTGCCATTAGACACGCAATTAATATATGGAATGGCAGCTCGTTAAGTATTGCAGATTATCGACAAAATTCCAATTTCTTTCTACCCCCTCCTTTTTTAAAGCGGCCTCGTCAGGCCACGAGTTATGGGCTGTTTCTCTTCGAAGGAGGACTGACGTCATAGCAACGGAATTAAACTGAAAGGAGCTACTGGCCCGCTCGCGTTAGCCGGGCGCCAAATAGCGCAATTAAGCTCGATGGGTGCGGGAGGAATACCCCGAGGATCGGAAATAACGTTACCGTTAAAGACGCAAATGTCGCTCACTCCCCGACAACCATCAAGTGTTTTGTTTATTTCTTGTTGCTGCTGATATTCTTTTGATTTTAATGGTCTTGAGAGAAACTACAAAGAAGCAGATTTTTTTTTACTAAGGACATCTTTAAAAGAGGCCTAAGGGGAACGATCAGCTGTTAAATAATATAATTTGGGGGGGAAGAAAATACTATTTAATGTACCCGAGTGGAACCTGATTCTAAAAAAAAAATGTCCCATGAAATATCTTAGGTTTATCAAAAGCGTCGTCTTTAAGATGTGGGGTTCGGGCGAATCTTTAAAGGAATAAATAAGAAAAACAGAGAGGACGTTTGCAACGAGACTCAGGGATAACCGAACGTCGGTGGATTTATTAAAAGATTTTCAGAAAAGAATAGAAATCTGTATGACTTTCCGTGGGCTTTTTTTTGTTTGTAATTTACACATCCAATTTTTGTGGATTTAAAAAGAACAGTTTCTGAAGGATGGACAGCGCGCCATGATTCCAGAACCTCTCTCTTCCGTCTCTCGGGGATAGATACCGGCGGAGAAGAAGCAGGAGCCTTTTAAAGCGCGAACCGAGCTCACGGAAGTTCCTGTCGATGGGAGTGGCGGTGTCGTCTTTCCTGCTTTAATGAGGAAATAGTAGCCATACTTCTGACGGCGCCCCCCCCCGCCGCCCCTCGATTTCCGGGCAGGCGATAAGCCGAAGCCATTCCAAAATCCCCATAAGTGGGGTTTTCTTTTCTTTTGTTTTTCTACGCCGATGTTTTACAAAGTAAATAACCCCGGTAGATGGGGCGCGATTCCGCCGCGATTGCCCACCAGGAGGTGCTGCCAACCGCGTGTCAATCACTCTCAGACGCGGGAGGAGGCTTGCGCGGCCGGCTGACGAAGAAGAGCGAGCAGGAGCCGTGCCAGGGCGGTTCGCCGAATCAAGCCGGAGCCTCGTAGGATAACCACTGGACTACCGCGCCGCACACCTCCTTCCCAGTTACTCAATCGTTTGGTCTCGCCTGCTGTAAAGTCGGCTTACCGTAACTGAGTGGAGATTGGAACGATATCGCTGTTGAAATATCTTTTTTAAAAAAAGGGCAAACAATTATTATCGATTTTCCTCAAATTCAGATGAAGCACGATTTTTGTGGGTCCGGGTTAGGGTCCGTACGTGAACTTAAGTAGCAGGCCGAGGAGTGGAAGACGGGTAGTCAACGGGGCAGCTTCGAGCGGACAGGGACGAGCGGCCGAACCTTATCAACCCTAACCCTAACCCTTACTGCGCCGGCCCAGTAGTCACTGACTTTAGCGGCCATCTTGCCTTTATCCGATTTGTCAGGGCCGGCGCGCTGGATAGCCGTTAAACTCTGCGTAACTGCCACTGCGAGTTAACGAACGCGAACATCTATTTTGTCATTTGTGAGGATGTAGGATGGGGCTAGTCGGGCGCCGGGCCCTAAGGTTCACGAGGAAGGGCGCGGAGAAGCCATGCCACTTTCAAGAGGAGTGAAGAATGAGGTTGGTTCGATTGCAGGGGAGAGAAGATAAACGTAGAAGGAGATGGAACGGCGGGCGGGGGTTGGGTCTGAAGCTGTCGGGATGAACCGTGGGGCGGAGCCACCGCCTTGTTCTTTCCAACGCTATCGAAAAAAGAGAGCTACAAACCAGAGCCACAGGTCTCCGAGAGCTCCACCGAAGGACGGAAGTGATTGATTCGAGGTTCGCGTGGGCGTGAAACGACTCGCCTGCGGCGTTCTACGATGGCCAATCCGGACCTTCGTAAAAGACTGCCCCGCTTTTCAAAGGTACCCATTCTGCCTCCATCCACCGAATTAGTCTTTAAATGAGGCAACCAGCACTGTCCCTCCTGCTAAACGAATCGTAAACTCGCGAACCAACTGCGGGAAATCCCTGAGTTACGGATGTTCATTCGTGACGTCATGATAAGGTAAAACAGCTTGTTCCGTTATCTCACTTTTCTCTTTTTTCTCACGTGGGTTTCTCCAAGCGATAGTTAATCTACAAATGGATCTACCGGACTAGAAGCTTTCTTCGATGACCGTCTTTACGTGACCTTTACTTGAAATGTGTTGTTTCTAGTCGCATTGTCGAGTAAACTTAAAGTGATTATGGTCTTTTGATTCTTGATGAGAGTAAGTGCAGATTATTGTTTTTTTCCCGGTGAAAAGGATGACTCCTTAATACTGGTCTCGTACGAATCCCATGTGAGAGGATAACAGTAGCGAGTGAACATATTTGCCTTCCAATAGGAATTCTCGGGGTTTCGCTGGACTGTGCCAGCCACACCTTAATGGTAAGCTATTCAAAGCTAAACTTGATAAAGGCATCAGGATTTCTAACAAACAAAATTGGACAAGTTAGCGCCAATCTGTTAACTAGCGAAAATGAGAAGAGGATGGCCCACAGCTTTTAGTGCAAGATCGGCAGCTGTTATTGGTTAGAGCAAAAAAAGAGTTCCTCTGCAGAAGTTTATAACCGGATAATTCCCCGCTTCTTCTTCAAAATCGCCGAGCGCAGACATTCCAAAAACAGACGGCTGACTAAAATCACGCCCATCGGGACAATTAGGCGATTGGGTTGGCAGCAAAAAATTTTGAACATTTTTCGAATGCAACTTCCTTTTTCTTTTGACCTTTAACCGGACTCCGACAACTTCAGAACTGCTGTAATTTTAAACTATACGCCAATGAAGTACTGTATGTAGCTACGTCCGCCACAGCAGAGCGGTGATTACCGAGAACTCTGACATTTGAGCATTTCATCAACACGTCCTTTGTCCTTCCCCGCCAGTAGCCATGATCTTCATCGACAGCCCCTCCTGGCGAAAAGTCTTTAACAAACACGCATGTCGTCCACTGCTGCACAAGTCCGACGTTTTGATGATTAACAAAGTACACGATAATCCAGACAAACACGTAAACGTGTGACGCTACCAAGAGATAAGGGCACAAAGGGAGATAATCCAAGGATATAACCGTAGAGGGAAAGAGCATCACGGGAATGTTGAGTCAGAAGAGAAAACACCCGTGAAGAAAAGCGCGTGCTCCAACGCTAAAACGATGGCAGACGAAACATTTGTTTTCATGCCTATGTGTTTGTTTTTGGTTTTAGCGAAGATGGAGAAGGAGAGCGAAGTCTGAGTCTAAGCGGCGGGTTCCGCCGACAAATCAGAATATTAAAAAGGTTATGAAAGGTCGAAGATCACGCTACAGAGTTGGGACATCTTAAAAGATTTACCTAAGACAATAACCGTAGGTAAAAAGAGTAAATTCTTGGTGCCCGAAACAAGCAAATTCTAATTTATTATCAAAATTACCTGCCAAGTATAGTTATCTAGCTTAATTTCCAGAATGTTTCCTCCACACTTTTTACCACTTTGAAAAAGAGATTTAGAAAGAGTTATAGACAATATGTAACTAACTACCAATTAAATTCGGAACTCCGATAATTCCTGTGGTACATAATATTGATTTTTGAAAAGGGGGAAACAGGGGGTCAGTTAGCCAATAGAACTTTCTTGTTTGGGTTTTCCAATGTCGCTATGAAATATGGCTGGCGCAAAAGACCCAGGGATTAGAGGGGACTGTGCATCCTGAGTGGAAACATCGACTTTTGAGATGCTCGCTCTGAAATTGGCAGAAAGCACTCTGCGAAGAAAACAAAGGTGTGATTTTACTAAAGCTATTTATTTCTGCGCGCTACACTTTTGGGTACTGTGAACGAGATGGGTTAAAGTGTATGTAATTTTTTTAAAAAAAAGTGTTTTGCGCGTGCGTGGAAGAACGGAGCAGCACAAAAGGGGAGGAACTGGTCTGAAAGGTTTTGCAAGCTGCACAAGGAGAGGGGGAGACCACTCTGGGAGAAAGGTAGCCTTTGACAGGCATTCCGTTCCGCGACGGGTCTTTCGTCTTAAACGTGGCCATGACAGCCAGACAGTCTTGTCTCGAGCCGCCTTTAGAACAGGACAACCGAGCTGTGGCTGTGCGACAGAAATCTTGCTTAGTTCTGCGATCGGACCGGGTTCATGTTTATCCTGTCCTACCCGCGCGCAGAATGCGCCTGCTCTGGTCACTAGTTTTCTTCCAGTGACGTGGTTCTCACTGTCTGGACACCGGCACAAACTAAAACTACTTCCAGTTGTGGCTTCAGTCAAACTTTCACGTTCTCGGCCGAATTCCACCATTCTTTTTTCCACCACCCCCACAAACAACTCGGATTCTGAATGTCTTATTAACGGGACCAGCCACCGCACTGCTGCATATAAATATTGATCCAAACAACACAGGGATCTAAATTGGACGGATTTATTAAGGATAAAACATTTGCACTAAACTCATAATTGATAATAAACTTTGACATGAAGAGTTTATTTTCGTGCTATATCTGGGCATTACACTCATATTTTGTGCTGTTCACCAGACGCCCTACAGTTTGTGTAGTGTTGCCTTCCACTCCTCTGTCGAGGCCTGTCGCATTTGCGAAATGGTGCCAGGCGCGCGTGGTCGCTATCCAGTGCTCCCCTGGCACGCGTCACGTGGTTTACTTCGGAGAAACGAGCAGGACAAAGACGTAAACCAAAAGGAAAAATATCGAACGACTATATATTTTTTTTTCAATATGGACTTTTGCATTTTTGTCTATTAAGGTGAACTGGTCATCTTAACTTCGCACAGATGGTATTAAAAGGTCTAATGACTTCATCCAGGTAGTGCTGACCTCTGCAACACGTCTCTCAAAAGATCTGTTCGCTTTGATGGTCACGTGACAGCATTCCAAACTAGAAGACCGCAATAGGTCGATCTCTAGCTCGCTATAACCAGCACTGCTTTGGTTTGGCTTCCGCCTAACGCATAATTACCATCAGCAAAGCGAAGTTTTAATTTACTCAGCAAGGAAGAAAATCTGTTTCCAGCCTGCCAATGTTCTGCGAAAATGAATCGTAGCCCACCGTTTGACAAGTGTGAAACACTGGAGGTCTAGCATGTAAATTAGCAGAGTGTAGCCAATTCGTTCTGCATATAATGTGCCGAGATATATTGAATATCGCGACAGTCAGTACGTTTGCGGCGCCCTCTGTCAGGTCTTTCGTAAAGCGAACCGACCTCTTGTGTACCTCTGCCAAAGTTGGCAGATAAAGACTTGTCGCACCAAGTTTAGCAGCCACAGTTCGCCTACTTTCGGTCCGTAGCTTAGCCATCATCGAAGTATTGTTGCCGATCGGTAAGTCGTCGGTAACATCATCGTAAGCATTTGTGACAGGTTTTATACTCAATTTAAGGATTGTTGTGCAAATGTTGAATCCCTCGACTGCTTTGTGACTTTTGTGGGAGTACCCCCACTCAGAGACAAACGAAACTACAAACAGCACCAGAAGCAAAGACGAAAAAATCCCAACTAACCCTGACTCGAGCCGTAAGTTGACAAAATATCCACGGTTCATCGACACATAAATCGTACAAGATTCGAAACATCCTTATATATTACGGGCCATAATTGTGTAGCCTCGCCTGTTTAATGGTAAACGTTAAATATCACCCCTTTTTCAAAGTTACACACTAATATACGTGTAACTTTATGCACCAGTAGATTTATCACACCAGTTTATATAAGTGCTAAACATGTGAACTTCGTTGAATATCTCTTCGGTGTCCGACGATGCCCACTCTTTTCCTACACGAGATTAGCAGCATCTGTTCAGTGATCTGATTTAGATGAAGATTGATTTGAGCCGATTGATCTGCCTTCTACGTGCGTGACACCTGGCTCGAATGTTCGAGAAAATGGCTCACGAAAAGACAGGCACGATGTAATTCTATTATTCCGCAGATAAAAAAAAGAAAGAAGTTCTCTCTGTTCACCTGTTGGAGGAACCCCGGGCTACCAAAGAAACAAGAGGATGAAAAGTTTGCCAAACTAAGTCAGTCTTCAAAAACGGTCAAAACTCGGCCATCAGCCGAATTTGGATGGCCTGTGTGGTGCTTTAGTTCCGTTTACTGCCCAAAGGAGAACTGCATCTCGCCAGCTGTGGAGAATATACAACAGTGAAAAATGGTAATTAATCTAATCAGATTTCTTCTTCGTCATCGAGTCATGACGTCACACACATTACCGAAAAAAAAAAAAAAGGAATGGACTGGAATCTAGTTCGGCGCAGGTCCGCGACGTCGTTACTACTGCTGTTCTGCAGTGACGTCACGGTGGATCACGTCACGTGACGCTAGGCAGTGAAAGTGGCACAAGATGCTCTTTCGGGTAAAAGGTAGCCCTGGCGCGGTTTTAGCTTAATAAATATCAAAGTAGCTTACAGCATCGCTTTTATGATGTTGCTGTCTGTATCCGGGAGGATCTTTGCGCAAGTTATTCGCGGAATAATGATTTTTATATAATCTCCATTACTCTCGACGAGAGAGGGATAAAGCATAGAGAGACATAATTGTTTGATGGGGTAGCCACCGATTCGGCGCATCATCGCTATTTAAGAAGTGTTTATTACCATCACTGGGAGTCTCTCCGACGCCGGCGGTTTTTTTTTTTTTTTTTTTTTTTTCGTTTTTAAAATGTAATTTTGATTTCGCAGTCACCGAAGCGTATAGATAATTGCAAACGAAATTGCGGACACGGCCGCGGGGTGGGATTGCTGCCGTGTGGTGCCACATCGTTGATCGTCGTGTTTCACTGACCCCCGACTCTTCACGGATGGCGAGAGTCGGAGGGACGGGAAAACCCTTCCAGCGATAGCAGAACAATCATTTATACGGACAACTGGGCGTTTTGTCGATCGCCTGTTTTACCGAGCCTGATGCAGCGCTTCCACCCGAAGCCGGGAGATGCCAGAGATACTGACAAAGAAACGGACCGGTCGGGATGGCGATTACATTCCGCCATCAAAAGATACGGGCTGGCGGGCCACAGACGCCCTGATTCTAACCCAGAAGTCTGTTTTTTTCTTTTCTTCTGCTAACCCTGTTTACTAAAAGTCTCGAGACACTAGCGACCTCTTCCCGATATCGCCAGCAACCGGGCGAGAGATGGTCAGTCCGACACCGTCATGTTGTATTGACTGTTAATACACTGCAGCCGGTTACTGGATATAGTCGATGGTGGAAAGGACAAATGGCATTTATACTGTAACTTCAAAACGTAAATACGAGGAACAATTGAGAGAACCATCAACGATTAATATAATGTGTGTACTGAACAAATATGCAAGACAGTTATCAGTTTATTTCCACTGCTATAAACAACCAGCTGAACTCTGTGGTAGAGAAGCTTTTGTTACAAAGTCATTGTCTTTAAACTATTATAAGATATTCTTCTCGTTAAAAGACAAAGAAAACAGGGTTTCTAGGCTGTTTTTTCCCTGGACTGTTAACCCGATCTGCTATGAGTGTAGCTTTCTTTTCCTTAGACGCCTTCCTCGTCTGATACAATGTACATACAGTTTCGGAAATTTCCATAATTTCTTCTAATAAAAAAACAATGCGAAACGTAACAGAGTTACATCGATGGCTGACCTTGCTGACAACGTTCACAAAACGTGGACTGGTGTTACACTGAGGGATTAACGGATTAACGGTCTCTACAAAACCTACCTGAAGATTTCATCAATGGCTGATGAAATTAAGTGTTTCTACAAAATTTAATTTGAAGCTTCACCGAACGCCAATAGGTTAACAGGCTCTGGGAAACCTATCTTGAAGCATCATCGATCGTTGATTAAATTAATAGTCACTACAAAATATTACTTCAACCTTCATCGATCGATGATCAAGTAAGCCAGATAGAAAATCCAGCCTGAAGTGAGACAGATAGCTGATCAGATTAGCCGTTACTGCAAAGCTTATCTTCCAGTTACACGAATGGCTCGTCCAAGCAACAACCTCCACGGAATCTTGCTTGAGGTAATTCCGATGGCTGATCAATTTTCTTCTTTTTTTTTTAGTTTATAGAGAAACTAGCTTTAAACCTAACCAATAATTAGTTTTAAAAGTTTTAAAAGCTATGCTAAAATCCTCCGATGTTTGTTCAAATTAGCAGTCTCCTCAAAACCTAACGTAGTGTAAATTTACGTCAATGGTTCATCAAATTAGCATTCTTCACAAAACTCAGCTTGATTTTTTCCACCGATGGCTGATCGCATTAGCAGTCTATGCAAGACCTCAAATGAAGTTACACCGATAACTGATCAGATTAGCAAAAACTTGAAGCTTCGTCGATCGCTAATAAAGTTAACAGGCACTATAAAACCGGTTTTGAAGTTAAACCGATGGCTAATAAAATTAACAGTCTTCACAAAGCCAGAGGTTGAAGTAACGCCGAGGACTGGTGAAAGTAACCATCTCTAAAAAGCCTAGTTTCGAGTTACACCAGTCGTCGATCAAATTAGCAGTTTATACACAGCGTACCTTAACATTTCTTCTATGGCTGACGAAATTAATAGTCTAAGACTATAAAAAAATCTAATTTGAAGCTTCGACGATCTCTGATTAAGTTAACAAGCTCTAAAAGAAAAAAAAAATAAACAGATTTAAGTTACATGCATGGCCGATCAAAGTAGCAGTTCAAACGAAACCTTTCTTGAAGTTGAACCGATGGCTGTTCAAATTAAGAGTTTCTATAAAATGTATCTTTAAATTACACCGAAGGTTAATGAAATTAACAGTCATTACAAGCGCTATCTTGAAGCATCATTTATGGCTGATCGCATTAACAGTCTCTAAAAGACATAACTTGAAGCTTTATCGATCTCTGATCAAGTTAGCAGGCTCTAAAAAAAAACTATTTTGAAGCTGATTAACTTAACAGTTTCTACTAACCTTGACTAAAGTTACACTCACTGATAAATGGTCAAATTAACCCTATCTACGAAACCTAGATTGAATTTACCCAGATGGTTGATCAAATAAACAAACTGTTCAAAACCTAGCTTGAAGTTACAGCAACTGCTGATGAAATTAAGTCGCCACAAGACCTAACGTTAAGTAACACCGACGACTGATAAAATTGTCATTCACCAGAAACTCTACTTAAAATAACACTGATGGCTGCTCAAGCCAATTCTCCAAACTAATTCTCCTGGGTAAAGTTACACGGATGGATGATCATGCTACCAAGATCTAAAATGATTAGGTTGAAGTTACTCCGATGAGTAACTAAAGTAATTTTCCACAAAACCTACTTTAAATTACACCGATCGCTTATCAAATTAGCAATCTCTACAAATTCTAGCTTGAAGATACGGCGATAGCTGATTAAATTAAACTTTACAAAACCAAACTTGAAGTTACACTCAGTGCTGATCCAATTAGCCGTCTTTTCAAAACTCCATTTGATGTTACATTGATGGCTACGCATATTAACATTTTTTAAAACTCATCTTAAGGTTACACGGGTAACCGATCAAATTAACATTCCACAAAACTCGGCTTGAAACTTTCCCCGAAGGCTAATCAAAATAACACGTCCTATAAAACTGAAGTTGGAGTTACAAGAAATCGCACTGAAAAATACTTTGATCTATTTCCAAAATTAATGATGTCTGCCCGCTTGGCTGGTTGTCCCCCGACGTCACAGTCTTATATTAGTTATAAAAGCACCAAACCAACTATACAGTTTCTAATCTAAAGCTGAGAGGGTCATGAAAATCAGGTCTGAGGAGAACTGCGCAGCCGACCTCAGTAGAGTTCTCTGTCTTGGTTGCATTTTGAAGATTCTCTGGGATAACGTTCAACAGTTTCAGCCACACATTCATTATGTAACAGGAATCAAACAACATCACACACTCAAATAGCATTTGTTATACTTTGCACTGGTTTCTTTCTATGCATTTATCGCATATAAATAATATAAAGATTAATGCGATAAACTGGTACAAATGATAAACAGTTTTTAAGTGAAAAAAAACTGAGTTTTTGTTATTTTTAAATTCAATTAATTGATTTTTTAATTCAGATTTTCATTCTTTTAGGCGTTATTTCATCAATCAGGGAAACTCATGGGAATTAAAGGTGAAAAACACCATTACAATAATGAAGCTAGAGGCATGAAAACTAATTAAAATGTGAAAAATTCATAAACGACTGCATGCTGTCGAATGTTGCTACATTTCTATTATACATCATAAAACAATTTTAAAATTCTGCCTATTTAATATTTAATTGTCTCTCAGGTTAAACAGAGATTGGGAACGTTGAGAATTTACTAAATGTGTTTAAAAAGACATTAGAGAATGTAAGTATCTATTTTAAATAAAAGTTTCAACATTTGAATGTCTTCGTCGAGCACCTGATCGGTTTAACTTGGCACGAGATTCTATGATGGCTGAAGCTATGTTTTCTTTTCTATTAGAAAACCATGGCATCTCCAGTCTTATATTAGGCTTATTTCAATGTCTTGAGGCCTGTCACCTATCGTCTAAACGTAATACAACTGGTTGTTCGTTGTTTCACATTCATATTCATCATTAACTTGTCCTGTTTGCGTTCGTTTCACAAAATATTCCATCAGCCTATTTAACCCATATTTCCCCAAAGTCTTAAGAAGTTCTGTCTAAGCACACAACCTCCTGTACAGGCACGATTTAAGTCTTGAAAGGCCATCAAACTATTCATAACGCCTGTACAGTATACTTATAGATTTCCGCTACACAACCGGATAATCTTTTTTGCAACAAAACAAATCTAAGCAACATATCTTATAAGGCGCCTAACCCAGTGATGGAAATGGCGGGGTACATTGGTACCTACTTATCAATTTCCAGTTTTTTATGTTCAATTTTTGGAGTTTTAGTTTTCAGCAACAGAGGACATGGTCAGTAATATAGAGGTAGCTTGGTCCTTAGACAGACACTTTTTATTGTCAAAATATTTAGATATTAAAAATATTTCAGAAGATTTAATTTTTATCTTTGGGGATAATGATATCAAAGAAATGGCAGAACAGTTTGGCTTAAATGGTAGGCTATGTATCAGAGCCTACAGAGAATTTAAGGACTGTAAAGGAAAGATAGTCTCTGCACATCTTCAGCAGCTGCTGACGGCTGTTAGTACAATTCCGGTGTCAACAGCGAAATGTGAAAGCAGCTTCAGTGGGATGAATTTATGCATGTCACCACAACGTGCACGACTTGGAATTGATCATCTTTCAATTTTTATTTTTATCAAGTTAGTGGAACCTCCTGTCAAAATTCAACCCCCGAAGAATATGTGAAGACATGGCTTCTTAGTGGCAGAAGACATGCTGAAGAAACGGTGTGCAGAAAGAAAGAGGTGGTGACATCTATTCATTAACGAATAAGTATAAATTGTAGAATGTACTTATATATTGCATGATCATCGTATGTATACAGTATATATGTAAACTGTATGCCATTATTATTCTCAATACAATTATAAATAATTATGCATATTGATCTAATGTACATTCATATCTAATCTATTAGAAATCTTAATTTCGCCGAAAGTTATATGTGCGTGTCTTTGCTCCTTTTCCCAAGCATGTACCTTGTTCTTAAAATCCATTTCCATTCCTGGCCTAACCCCGGTGTCGTACATGTAAAAAAACAAGAGTTAGCTCCCTTTATTAATTAGTAAATGCCTTCTCCGCAAAAAATAGTAGTTTACAGCTAGATTTCCCGTCACGTCTACCCCCTCTCGGCCACGTGATCTTAGGGCGGGACATGGCGTAGTTGAAAGGTGACAGGCGCACAAACACCAGGACACGTGACGTCACCGAGAAAAGGTCAGTTCCCTGTAGAATCGCCAAGTTCAACTGATTTTTTGGAAGGCGGCGAGTCGCAGAAAAGAAAACTTTAAAAAATAAACAACAAAAAAGAAAAAAAGTTCACCACTTTTTGCTCTGTTTGCACTAGTTGGTAAAGTAAAGAAAAACAACAAAAACCTTTTGTTTTATCATTTTTATTGTAAACTGCGTATCTATACTGGCATTTTCTTCTCCGGCGTGCTGACCTCGGCTCGTGAGGCATCCATCCATTCAGCCGCTAGATGAAACCTCCTGGTGCCAGTTTCCGTAACCAAGCGGGGGTAAGAAACAAGTATATGCCGAAAAATACTTCTGAATATTTAATTAATTAACTTTCTTATGATAGAAGATTTTATAAGTATATCATAACGTTTTTCGGAAACAGATTGTCAAACACGGGGCGAACAACAGAGTAAGATAAGTTTCCGTTGAAAAGAGGAAATCCATTCCCTAAAACACTACGCAGAATCTGATATAAATCCATAGTTAATCGTTTCGCTATTTATGTCTTTGAAGTGATGAGTAATAATAGAACCATTTTGGAAATGCATGCATTTTTCTTTTTTACTCAGAATTATCTGAGACACTACATCTTTCTTGCCCTTCAGTTACGCCTTTGAACCAAAACCTATTTCGTATCAAAGGGCGATGTGTGCGAACCACGTAATCTGTTTACTGTCTCCTCTCTAGTTTCTTCTTTTTTCTTTTTTTTTTTTACATTTACATCGGGATGAAACGCGATTTCATCCGGTTAAATCGCCTGCAAGTGCTCCATTCCCTCTTCCGCCTTTGAGCATCACTCTCTGCGAGACTTCTGCTCGCGGCTTCTGGGACGAGAGCCGAGCGTTGCAGGGACCGAGGGGGGTGTTCCCATCAGCTCGGCATGACGTCATCCGGGATAATCCTGGAAACCGTTCACCCGAGTTCTTTGGACACGTTGATGGATAGCTAAAAACCAATCTATCATGTCCCGTTTCTATATAAATTAAATTAATATAATAATAATAATAATAATATAATAATAATAATAATAATAATAATAATAATAATAATAATAATCGCATGACACATTTCTCTTTGTCGAAATACAATCGGCGGTGATTCACTCTGCTATAATAATTATGGAAAACATGAAGTTTCGAGGACAACAATAGATAGAGTTATGTTCTTCGTACGTGGAACTAGTGACAGCGATCGCAGTCGGTCACCGACTGACGAGAAGAGCGACAGGTAAATGACAGTAATAGCAGCCGTAAAGCGAGCGGATATAACGAAAACTGCGACAACACCCTGATGGCGTCAAGAGCTTATATATGTGTGAAACGTTTCTCGCGGACCTGGGATGTAAAAAAAAAAAAACAAACAGTCCGTGTTATTTGCCTACCCAACCCTAACCCCACCTTTCCTGTTCCCAGCTAGATCTGTTTGTCCTTTTTTTGTTGTTGTTGTTGACACGGTGAAGCGAGGCGAATATCGCCGAAGACGAAGGGTCAAGAACTCACGAGACGCCCCCTTCAAGGTCAATAATGTGCTAATTTCACCGGCGAACCGGAGACCGGAAACGGGCGGCCGTAATGGCGTAGGCCGACTTCAAATTGTTTGGCTGGACAGCTGCCTTCATTTCTGATCCGCAGTCATCGCAAACTCACTTTCCCCTCCCCCCTTTCTTTTTTTCATTTCCCAATGTGTAGACAGAGCTAATAGAGTTCTCCATTATTAGTGAGCACGACTCCGTGGTCCCCTCTTTTCCGGCTCAGCCGCCATAAACAAGTTCGGCGGTAGCTCCAGAACTGTCTCCAGCGGGTTGCGATTTGACAAACTCTCAACTTCCGCTACTTATAATAGAAATCATGTCTGTACACTGCGAATACCTGCGAGGTGTTCATTCATTTAATATTAAAAATACTATTTAAGAAAGCTGAAGATGAATTTTTCTCAACGACAGTAATCCTCCGCGATACGGAAGGGCTGAGTTCCTGAAAAGAGTTCCCTACTTTTCCTATTGACATTTATTATATATTTGGAGATGCGTTCCTACAGAAACATCTTTTACTAAAAGAAGTAATTAAAAACACTCTTAAGAATGGGGATAGACCTTTCAGAATGCACATTTAATAGATAATTGATTCTTTTGTGATATAACGTAATATTACACACAAATTAATTTCTTAACTCACCAGAAAACGATGTGGAGTGAGCGAAGCGATACTGACCAGGATATCTGACTATTATGACTGCTGTGGCCTTTGGAGATAACCACACGAGCAGTTATTTTAATTTATGAATAAAAACATACACACAAGTGCGATTGTCTACTATCTGATGTGAACAGACGCAACAAACGTTCTGATGACCGTCTTCATAGTCCGGATCACGGCGCTGACCACGATGTACAACTGTAGGATAGTGCATTTATACTCTTTAATTCACAACCCCACACATTCAAAATTCTGGCCACTTATCTTAATGCATAATGCAACCACAAACGCATGCATACAGAGACTCCAGCCAGAGGAAAACAAGATAATGGTGGATCAAGGCCATGATGCTACACATTGTATATCCACGCTTTCTGGCAAATGCGTTAAATGTTATATTTATCTGTGGTGTGTTTTTAAAAAGATGGAAATTATTTCAGTTTCCGTAAGGATGAATTTCCGGGCCATTTCCCCAATTCGGTAAGTGCGAATTTCCGTATCCCGAATTACCGTATTGCAGGGGATTACTGTATCTATTTTGGAAGTATGATACATACTGACGGCCCTTGTTAAACGTGTATTTTTTAATCATTATATGCCAGGGAAAGCTTTTAGAATCTTACTACAAACACAAGAATAATTATGGGAGCCGAGTCTTTTACCGGATATGACGTTGCGATCGACTAACCCACCAGAAAGAGGCCGTAGGGGTGCATTTATAACTACTAAAAACTTAATAAAAATCACACAATGAATAAATAATAAAATTCTTTTAGTCGGTAAGTATATAAAAACCCATTTTTGGCTGGTAATACAAGTAAATGCCATGTAAAGTGAACTTTTACTCGACGGACTACATCTTTAATGGCCATTTTGTTGTCATCAAATTACTGTAAATGAACCATGAGTTCTGTAAAAAATATGTGCAGTTTATTTATTAAAGCATCAGCAAAAAGTTTATCAATAGCTAAAATATGACTTTCAATCATCGTTTATAACAACTACATGTATCCAACTATTTCGAATAGGTATTTGCGAGATAAAAATCTGTTCAGTATTCATCCATGAGATGAAAAGCGAGATATAAATGAGTTGAGAAGCTGTCTTCTTTTCCCTTCTCTTTCTCCGCTATCACTACTTTACAAATAATTCCGAGTGGCTACTGGATTCTGTTTTGTAAGTTTTCTAAGGAGACGGGTCAGAAATACTTCAGGATGCGGCTGAGAAGAGACGCCTGTTCCGACAGATCCGACGAGTAAGTCGTGGAAGGTTGTTGACCGAACACTTTAACGTGAAGAATTTCGCTGGTCAACCAGCTGTCCAAAAAATCCCTTCTGACCTTCTGATCGCTCAGAGCTCTATGGCTACTAGCCAGGAAGTTCGAAAGACGGCCCTTCTTACTGTTGGGGTCTGGAGAGGGAAGAGTGAATATAAAGATGCGCTAATACACATTAACTCTCTGTTTAATTACCTGAACAAAATATCCGACTACCGCGGAAATAAAACGACAGCGTGGGTTACCATCTCATCCAGCCTTCGGCAAAACGGCCATTCCGGAGACTCTGCGACAGTTTCTGTCTGAACTCATCTTCTCTCCGAGGGAAAACTTGGCGGACGATTTTCCGGTGAATGTCAGGAGAGGAGTCGTCTGAACGACAGTATTTACATTTTTGGCGAGGTTAGGTCACGGAAGCGGACCTATGATCTGGGCTCGAAGCTAAGTGAAGGCGAGGGTTACGTTCCGAAACTTCCTTGATTGGTTTTCTTTGGTTACCTGTTCCGTTATTCAAATTATACGCCGTAGCTATTTGCAGTGTGAAGACTATTTGTCATTTTCGCGGCACCACGCCAGGTCATATTACCCCGAGTAGAGCTTTTAGCTTTTTGGCTCGCTATTTTTCTCGCCATGTTTAAACCTCCCATGTCCCGTGGAAGGCGGGCTGTCTGTTTGTCTACCAGATGCTTACATCCTCACCATACAAAGTCTATCTCCTTTCTTTCTGTGCCCCTATCGCTTTACTCCCACACCATAACTAGGGGGAGGTAACTGTGCTACTGATGACCGTTTTCTTACCTACATCACTATGGTTATGAGATCGCCAGCCCTTTAGTTTCTGCTAATTGTTCTCATCTATGCTTATGTTTGTATCTAAGAAGACAAAATAAACCCGGAATTTGTATCTTGTCGCCAAACCACCTGGTATAATGGCTATCGGGGATTGTTGACTTCTCCGGAGAGATTCCAAGTACGCTCCATCCGTGTCGGAGTGATTAATCCGGGCATCAGATGCTTTTTCGGAAACCTTGAGCGCAGAAAGAACAGCTTTCACGCCCTCGTAGTACCATCGTGGCGCTGTCGGCGCGCTGTGCGATTTTAGTTTCTAAATTACCGGAATACCTACAACTCTATCCTTCTTCCTAATTGTGCAAGACAGCATCGGCACCAAGAAGTTTCTCTCGAACCGAATTATTTATTCAGCAACTTTATAAGTACACGGCAACTTTGTAATGGCAAGATAGTCTAGTAGTGTACCTACTGCACCGCTATGGTCAGGGCTCCAAGTTCGCTTTTCGTGCGAGCGCCACGGTTTGACGATTTTCCCTTTCACTGTTTCTTCTCCCTCTTTTTCCCGCCCGGCTGCCTACGTTTCTTCCCAAATTTAAAAATAGAAACCCTTAGTAAGGTTTCCTTTGTCCCAATCGGAAGTGCCGGGCCCCATGTGAATGATGCAAGACTGGCAGCGCTTTCTAGCGGACAGTTGCAGCACTACGCTCTTTCATCCACTTACAGCAACAAGTATTATTTAAGTAGAAGAATCATATCTCTCACAGTGAACATTCTCTTGTGGCTCTTGTTGGAATTCATTAAAGAATAGACACGGCTTTTCTATTGTTTAGCGATGTATAATCAGCATACACGAGATCCCCACTAGTGACAGGCTTTCACCGCTAGGCGCCGCCTACACGAGAACTACCGTACAAATTTAAGTCGATATATTCGATCATGATTTTCCTTTCTTTATTGTATTTTTGAAAGATTTCTTAATATGAAAATCCATGTACAGTCTTCGAATCTGTCACTTAAATTTCTAGTCGGTAACGAG
The DNA here is from genome assembly GCA_018389105.1 of Nautilus pompilius. NCBI lineage: Eukaryota > Metazoa > Mollusca > Cephalopoda > Nautilida > Nautilidae > Nautilus > Nautilus pompilius. The sequence continues at coordinate 15,944 of JACATO010000516.1, read as the reverse complement.
CTTCAGCAAGTATGACCAAATAGGTAACTTTCTAATAAATTATCAATAGTCGGTATGGACAAAAAAAATAAGAAAATGGCCGACGCGTAATATAAGGGCATTTGTAGAATTCTATTTGGACAGTAAGGTAAAAAAAGACAAAAAAAAACAAACTCGGCTATCCACCCGAGGTGTAGAACAGTGTGGAAATCGTTTGCACCATCTCTTACACCCAATCGATATGGTGGAATGTAACCGGTCTGTTGTTTATGCAGATTCGTGTTGAGGAAAACTCGTTCGATGTTTCAAATCTTAGTACAAAATCTCAACAAACCGCCCATTAGAATTTCATAGAGGGCGCTATTTTCAGAAAGTAGACGGTTACAGCAAACATTTCTCATGTAGTAACGCAAACAACTGATAAACCCACCTTTCGGCGGTTTTCTTCAAACGCCATTCTTGGTTATTTTTAAAATTCTGTTTTTTTCTTCGTTTTTCTATGATACAATACATAATTATAAACGGAGAAAAGGGCTTGAAGCTGCTTGTAGCTACAAATAGTCCCCCCACCACTATATATAATGTGTATCGCAATTTACGCAGACTTTCTGCTAATTATTTACGAACTGGACCAAAGGCTGGCATTCAAAATTGCGATTTCCATCTTTCTCTTTCATTAGTTTATAAATGCCACTGTTTGAAACTGCTGACAGGTAAAAAGAACAGAATTCTGGAAGATTGATTGTAGACTAACTTCATTAAAGATTCGGCATAAATCAATAAATTCTCCTACAGCTGCGGAGAATCTCTGAGATATAAGTAAAAGAACGGATCAGATTGTCAGATCTACGTGTGATGTTTAACGCTTTGAGTCTTCGGAATAAACGGATCTCCACAGTAGATAGTGTGTGGAAATTTGATCAGATTTCGAGCGAGATATATTTCGTTTGACAAACGGCCTCCATATACCATTAAAGGTACTGTAAAAGAGACACTTGGATGATATTTTAGGTTATTGTTATAAAAGGAAAATAATGCTAGTTATAAAGTGGCGGGGAGGGGCGTCCCGTTACGAGCCCGTTACATAAAAAAGATGTTATAAATGTATTATGACCTCACAAAAGGAATTTCTTATACACAGTTACCCTTTTAAAGGCGACAAGATCGTATCTTGTATTTGTGCATAGTGCACACACATTTGTATTTGCATACGACTAACTTACATATAACTTTAATTTACCATACATACATACATACATACATACACATATTCACTGAAGTGTTGTGCGCTTGTATGTATGTTAATATGTATACGTATATGTTGAAGTATATAAAAGCATTGCAACTAAGATTCACAATTTAATTTAATCTCAATTAATCTGAGAAATAATACAAAATATTCTAATCTAAATTAAAAGAAAAAATCATTGGAACAGATTTATTTTAAGTAATGCCGGCTTAAAATTATAATACAAATTTCCTAATTTTATGTTGATAGAAAACATGTTCATCATCTTCACATTCCTCAAAAGTCCTGTATTCAAAGGATCAGTTAAAAAGGGCCCAATGTTCCCTACCTGATATATCCGCATTACCATAACTTTATCTTATATTTCGTGCGAGTAGGTATTAGCAATAGATTTAACATCTCTAAAGTTTATGTACATGAAACCGATTTTAAAACTATACAGATTAAAATGGGTACAAAATTAATTATATATATAGCTTAAGAAGGAAATTGTTCCACTTCACTGTACGACCAGTAAATTTTGATTTCCTGCCAGGAATATTATCATGTGACACTAGATATCGCAGAAAGGAAGCTGCCATTTTCTCATGGTAAACTTAAAAGTAGGTAGAGAGTCGGGCCAGCACAGAAAAGGTTCTGCAAATTTCCTGGGGGGAAAAAAAGCAGAAAATGCATCAACATATTTATAATATTATAGGTGTGTATGTTCGTCTGTGAGTATTATAAACTTATCCCCAACAGAAAACAGAAGCATGTTAGTTAGAGCAGGACCTATATGACCTATGAGTACACAATGGGAGCACGAATCCAACTGATTATTACACAAAAACCACTCCCCACGTATTCAGGTATTGTAGGAGGGGGGTAGCAGAGGTGATGAGGCAGGTATGTATGTATCTCTCAACTTAATCTTCTTTTTACTCTGAAACCTCGTCTCCTTAGCACTGCTATGATAACATCACCCCAAGAATGGACAACGGAGCTCTCGATAAACATTAAAAACCGCGTTTTCACAACGATTCTTGCCCCCCCCGAGATGAATACGTAGGCGTTGATTTGTCTGTATTGTGTGTGTGTGTGTGTGTGTGGGGGGGGGGTATATCCTTTAAAACAATCCACATGGAAGACGCACAGCGGGGACAGTGCCAACACGCCATCGGCAAACTTTAGCAGAATTCAAGGTCTTCGGGAAATTTTTTTCCCCGACAAATAATTTGACGTAAATCGTTTCGAAAAACAGTTTGTGAAGTTCGGTAATTGAGCATTAATGGCGGGCCAGCATCGGTGGGAGAGAAACGGATCGGCTTCATACCCCCGTCCATTAGTGCTGGGCTGCCTCGTGAATTTAAAGCTGCCCGCGCCAAGCGGTCTGCTGCTTTTCGTGTAATTCCAGACTTTACTTGTCAATTCTGGCTGTCTGCCTAATTTTTGTCCTGTCACCGCTGTAATAGAAACCGGTACGTGTCAGCGCGCGCCCGCTCCTCCAATTACAGTTCCGAATGTCGTCTTGTTAGGGCCACCACTACGGAACCACGTACGAGCGGCGGGACTGGTAGCCTCGAATCCGATGCGAAGGTCATCAATCTCTCTCCTCTCTCTCTCTCTCTCTCTCTCTCTCTGTACTACGACGTCATTTCCTCTCTCTGTACTACTGACGTCATCTCTCTCTCTCTCTCCCTCTCCCTCTCCCTCTCCTGTACTACTGACGTCATTCTCTCTCTCTGTACTGACGTCATCTCTCTCTCTCGCTCCTCTGTACTACTGACGGTCATTTCTCTCTCTCTGTACTACTGACGTCATCTCTCTCTCTCTCTCTGGTACTACTGACGTCATTTCTCTCTCTCTGTACTACTGACTGACGTCCAGCTCTCTCTACCTCTCTCTCCCTCTTCTCCCTCTCTCTGTACTACGACGTCATTCTCTCTCTCTCTCTGTACTGACGTCATCTCTCTCTCTCTCTCCTCGCCTCTCCCTCTCTCTGTACTACTGACGTCATTTCTCTCTCTCTGTACTGACGTCATCTCTCTCTGTACTGACGTCATCTCTCTCTCTCTCTCTCTCTCTCTCTCTCTCTCTCTCTGCCGTTTACTGCAAACTAATCCGCTGGTTGTCAGTTTTTGATGCTTTCGTGATATAAGTAGGAAGGACCGTTACAGCGAAGTTAGGGTGGGATGTGCAGGCGAAGTCGGAGGGAGGGGTTGATACACCCTAGACATCGCGACAGCTAACGGTTTTCAAAACAAAAAAATTGCGTTGGCTAACAGCAGCGGACGTCAAAAATGATAGACAATACAACCCGCGAAGAAATCAATTCAAATGAAGGGAAATTTGAGAGAGACGGAGTCTTACATTACAACATCGTGTCTTGTCAGTTTGCAGATTTCTAGGACCTCTCATCAGACTTGCTGACACGTCTTCCCAGAATTCCGTTCGTCGATTCTTCTTCTTCTTTTTTTGCAATGCACCGGCCATATAATGAGAAAAATCATCCAAAACTATTTTGTTTTTGTTTTACTTATGCATGTCTTAAACGATGCAAAATCAAATTTAAATTAATAACACAAATGCAGGCAAGGTAAGAAAAAAGGACAACAAAAAATGCAAATTAGGAATTTATCTTTTTTCCACGCGGGATAACATCAGTAGCAAGATACTAAAAGAGATGCAGATATTATAGTCAGAAGGTAGAAAGTTGTAGAATATAAAATATTCCTCTGTAGCAAATATATTAGTCTCCAGAAATTAAAAAAAAAACACAAAACAGTTTTCAAAATGGTCAAAACGTTTATTCACCAAATGATTGATACAAACTTCTCTCCAGGTGACAACTTTTATCAAAGAAATATATACATTGCAAATAATTTGTGTGTGTAAACAACAACAACAATGAATTCTAACATAATAAATGTAAATAAAAGTGAATTACCTGTCGTGAATGGGGACATGTCTCTCACCGACGGAAATGCGTGACTCACAGTGGCTTTGCATGTTGCTTTAACCCTATCGACAAAACAGTGGGCAACAAACTCCATTACCAGAGAAGTTTGTAGTTCTTGAAGTAATTTTTGAAAGTAACAACATGTCTTCCTAATAGATCGCAAAAATTCTCGATAAGATCTATCTCAGGGGAATCTGCTGGCTGTATCACACGAGTGATGGTTTGGTCTTGAAGATACTGGTCGATCACACTGCCCCATGTGGACAGTTATCTCCAATTGCATGAATAGCACAGTAGTTATAAGGACCAAAGATTTGTTTTGTTTTGTTTCATAAGGTAAATGCAAAGCTTTAGCTTAAAACAACCATTTATGCTGCTTTTGTAATTGTTCCCAATGTGATTTATTTATAGATTTTATAGCAAACACTCAGATGAATAAAATTCAGAAATTCTATTTTCTCTGCAAATATACAATCACTTCACAACTTTCGAGAGATAGACTATATGCAAGCTTTCTGTATGAATTAGATTATTGTCAAGTGTTTGTAAGGGATTTGTTAATTTTCTAGATATTTAACTGAACCCAATAAAAAGGGTTTTAGCTAATGGGAGGTAATGCAATAGCAGTGTTTATGCAAGACATCTGTAAGTAGACAAAGAACTGTCTATGGAGATCTTACCTTGTATCATCTGGTCAGTGAAATGGCTGACAAGCGGTGTTTCATATATAAAAAAACAACCCGGTACTGCTGTGGTAATTCTGTGCATGACAGATCAATGGTGGCCCGGCTAATTGAGGTAGTCGGGCAAGACTAGAAACTGATTTTAGCTCGGCAGAAGCGAATTTCAATTCCAGGTGAACTGGCTGCTTAGTAGTCTCGGTGACCTACAGAAATCAGTATCAATGCAGGTCGCTAACCGCTGCGTTGTATTCGAAGCATACAAAATGGCCCTATTTTTGCCACAAGTTACAAAGAAATCCTCTCCGTGTCGTTCTGAAATAATTTGTTTTCCACCGACACTCCAGTAAAGGAAATTGTGTAGAACAAAACGGCTACAACCTTCGAAGTGTTTCTGGAGCTGTAGTCGTTGTGGGACATATTTCAATATGTCGCCAGCTTTTGAAAATCTGACGTTTCAGTTCTTCAGCAGATGACGAAATCGAGGCTAGCCAGATTTCGACTCGAGTCCTTTTTATCGAACCGCAGTGGATTCCAATAAATAAAACAAAATATAGTTTGCAAGTGTTTACAAGCTTTCTTAATCATTGGCTTGTAGAGCTCAGTGGATTTTAGTTATTGGAGATGTAATCTCATATCCATTCTTATTGTGCCATTGTAAATGACGCGTGTGCAAACACACACAGAGACAGGCAGAAATGAGGACAATTAACAAGATAAATGTTTATGAATTAGTTTAAATATTATGTTTAAATTCATGTTTAATTCAATAGTTAAAACCATCATTAATTTTTAATCAATTGGTTAATATTAATATTAGTATTACAATAGGCAAAAATTATTTTAGCTATTATTTTTGTTGCAAACGTTAAAGTTCGATATCGGTTATAACATTCTTACTGAAGATTATTATTATTATTATTATTATTATTATTATTATTATTATTATTATTACCCTATTCAATGAAAATGATGGTATTTCGATTGCAGACAGTGTCACGCGAATATCAGTGTAGGCGTAGTTTTAACATAAATTTGTCAGTGTTCATGTACACTAAGTTTACCAGAATGGTGAATTTCAACCTGAAAAAACTATTAAAGTTCTGATAAAACATGTGGCACCCAAATCGATTTATTTATCAAACTATATTCATTTCCCGTTGAAATTGCATTGGCCCTATGGCCACGATATGTTGTTCATTCTTACAATGCAACTCACACAGAGCCACACCGATAGACGATCACACTAAAGCCAATGCATCAATGCTGTAACTGCAAGTTAAAATTGGCACTAGTATAGGACCATCTACAATGCAATACAGAATCTTTACATGAAACACCGGACGCGGATATGTCACCTTAGATAGGAAGCTCTCTTATTTAAGTGTGCATGAGCAGACCGACCTGTGGCTGATGATCGAAGACCTACTGTACGTATCGTTGAATGAATACAAACGAAAACCAAATTTAACACCTTAAAAGAAATTTTCTGTTTCAACACCCACTTCGTCTCACCAATAAACTATCGGTAACAGCACAGAATGGAGTCACACTAAATGTGTAGGATTGTTGGGGAGTGGAATTTTCACTAAATTCTGTGACTGTATTGCTCACTTTCACTTAACAGTTTTTCTACACATATATTATTAAGTTAATAAATTATGGTAGATCCCCCCCTTCAGTTAAGTCATAGAAAATTCATCTACGTATGTCCGGTCTTGCGTGAAATTTATCACCAGAAATAGCGGTGATCATTTACTGATTTCTAAATATATGCCTTTGCCACCATTTAAATAGCTTCTTACATCTTTTTATAACCCCGTATTAATTTTTAAAAAAAGCAAAAACAAACAGTTTAGTGCTTTACATTCTTTGATCTTTTGAAATGGTGAAGCACAGAGGAACTGATTTTACAGGATTTGTTCTAAAACTTTTCTTCGGCGGTGAGTGATGGCGGTTTGTAGAGCTGAGTTATAACACTTGTTTATGGTTGTAATTTAACGATAAGTTCTCATTAGCTGGGTACTTTCCCTCAGTTTCCAAATTACTAAAGGGGCGGCAAAGAAATTCTCATTCTTTGATTATCTTCTTACTTAAAGCTACCTTTGCTTGTTTTTCGCTCTTCTACTTAACATTCGACTTTGAAGCATATGCGAAAAGTCGTATCGCCAATGACGTAGATGACGTGCTGATGACGTGTAAATGAGACGTTGTCAGAATATGACGTTGACAGACATGACGTAAATTTAGCCATTATCCTATGACTTTAATAGAATATTTGCTTTGAAACCGAAAACACCATATCTGAGTCCTTGGTTACATTTTGAATGATTGCAGTTATTAATTCTATCCCTGCATTCAAACGCTGGGCGGTTTAGCGTGACATCGCGTACGGCGGTTTCCTTGATACTATTTTTACGTTTTCTCCCTTTTTTTCATTAAGAGATTATAAGCTCCCTCCCTGAAAGGGTCTTTGGTTGTTGTATTCTATTCGTCTTTTCTCCAAATGACGCATATTTCGGTGATTAAAATCGCTATCTGCCTTCGGTGAAGTTCGTTTGTGTATCTCTCTTTTTTAAATGTTCATGTAAATCTGAATATACACAAATAGCATCCGAAAATAGCACTTTGTGAGTTTAATTTTGTGAACATGTGCTTATGTTTTACATCGTGTAAGCTTTATTTTGCTTCGTATTCTTCTAAATGATCGATCAATACACGTAAAAACTTCGTCGAAAGAAATTTAAAATCTGTCGTTTGAAGTTTGTACAATTTTTTAATGCTTAAAACTGATTTTTTTCCATTTTACTGTTTGGAGAAAAACACAACAGATTGTGTTCTATCATCATCAGCTGAGATCGTCAGACGTTCGTAGTTAGCTTCAGAGTGAGACGGTTAACGTTCTATCAAATTTTAAATTGAACAAGAATAACACTGATTTTCATGCGAGAAATTATTTTTTAAGCTGTGCATTTTCTAATAAATACGATAAATAGGAAATGTTCAACTTTTTTTATTTCGTTTTGTATGCTTGAAAAGGACAAACATTAATATACAGAAACAACAAACCGATATCCTAAAAATCTTTTATTATCACATTTTAAAATGCGACTGTTCTTTTTACTGTAGAGTAAATTCACCACGTTTTTTTGCCGTAATGAATCACTGTAATGGACATCCTAAATAATGAACTCACTGTAACGAACGTTCCACAGTAATGAACTCACTGTAGCGGACGTCACACAGTAATTAACTCACTGTAATGGACGTCACACGGTACTGAACTGACTGTAACGGGCGTCACACGGTACTGAACTCACTGTGGCGGACATTCCACAATAATGGACTCACTGTAACGAACGTTCCACAGTAATGAACTCACTGTAGCGGACGTCACACAGTAATTAACTCACTGTAATGGACGTCACGGGTACTGAACTGGCTGTAACGGGCGTCACACGGTACTGAACTCACTGTGGCGGACATTCCACAATAATGGACTCACTGTACTAATCTGCAGCTGTAAATGCTCGACTGCATAACGTAGTAACTAATATTTTCAATTATGGAAAACGTCTGAAAATTCAAATTAAATACGTTATTATTTGAATTATTTTGTTATAGTTATGTTTAAGCTGTTCTTTAAAAAATGTAAAGGCTAATTAAACAAAACTGGCGCCACATCTGCTAGTAGTTTTTGCTGTAAAGTTTCCACACAGTTTTTACAGTGTGGTGTTGAATAAAGTCTTCTGTCGATAAGCATAAAAATGGGCACGGTCATGGAAAGGCTTATTTAATAATAAAAAGCAGCATATATGACGATCATAATGTAGTGATAAAGATTTACATGGCAAAGATAAAACTTCAGATGGCTCTATAGCATTGTATTTAGATACTTAAAATCGTCAGCGTAAAAGCTAATGTATCGATTAAAATTAGTAGAATTAAATTAAATTTTATTTAGTCATATAAAAACTAATGCATATGTAAAAGCTACTATAACCAGACGAATATTAGTTGATCATCTGAATGAATTATCATACAAAATTAATATAATTAAGTTTTATATGATCAAATAAAAACATAACATGGGCATAAAGTTTTATATGCTTTGTATATAGTCTCACGCTGTCAGTATTTAAATAGAACCATAGTTGAATTGTAAAGGTTTTGGAAAGAATGGCGTTTACAGATGCCTTCTTCATTAAAATAATTTATTATTTGTTTCTGTTTATACTTTCTCTAACTGTCACTTTCTGTCTATGGATTAACAGCATGTTTCCAGGGAGTTTAGTCATATCAGGTTTAGCCGATATATTTAAAAGCTGACTCGATAATAATAGTTATTTGTCTGACTGGTACAGGCTGTACACCTTTCTGATCCGCAGTGATGCGCTAATTAAAATTATTCCGCCTCTGAATTTCCAAGTGGAAAAATCTCTCATTAATTATAATTACGTTTTGTCCACCGAAACATCACAATCAAGAATATATCTTTGATTAAAAATAAAACTCTAATGAAAAATACCTGATGATACTAATAAAAAAAACAAAAAAAACAAGGAACAAAGAGAAAATAAAATGAAAAGATAAAATGTCCAATGAAAACGCAAACAGAATTTGCAAGAACTCACGCGACAGGCTAAGTTACAGGGCTGAACGCGTCAGGGTCGTTTCCTATTAGCGTTCCTACGTAACGCATACAGCAAATCAATATGGCTTTTCTTTGATGTGCTGTCGGCGTCTATGTTGTCTGTTTAATTTAGTTTCGCTCACGCGTCGCTTGTTTAACCAGAGACAGGTAGACTTTCCCCATCTCCGAAAGTCGATCGTGCACGAGCGCGGCTTTAACCTCTCCCATGTCGATAAATCTCCACACTTTTCTGGAGAGAGAGAGAGAGAGAGAAGAGGAGAGAGAGAGAGGAGAGAGAGAAAGAGAGAGAGCTCGACAAGGTGAAAAACTTGGACAGTCAAGGTATTCGTTTGACGATTATTCCACGTGCGTCTTGTCAAAATTAATCACACGAAGAAACAAGAAAAACGAAAGATGACTACGAAAACAACTTGAATGCTAATGAATTCAGAAGAATGTTGAGTCAGTGGTGACTTTTAAAGTGTAATAAAAAATTTTAAACCAATATTCAATCCTTACAAAACCCTGTTTAAATTATAGACGTATGAAAGAAACCCTACTCAGAAGTCCGCTATTGTCTGATCAAAACAACACGTTAAACAAAACCCTACTCAGAAGTCCGCTATTGTCTGATCAAAACAACACGTTAAACAAAACCCTACTCAGAAGTCCGCTATTGTCTGATCAAAACAACACGTTAAACAAAACCCTACTCAGAAGTCCGCTATTGTCTGATCAAGACAACACGTTAAACAAAACCCTACTCAGATGTACACTATTGTCTGATCAAAACAACACGTTAAACAAAACCCTACTCAGAAGTCCGCTATTATCTGATCAAAACAACACGTTAAACAAAACCCTATTCAGATGTACACTATTGTCTGATCAAAACAATACGTTAAACAAAACCCTACTCAGAAGTCCGCTATTGTCTGATCAAAAAATACGTTAACAAAACCCTACTCAGAGAAGTCCGCTATTGTCTGATCAAGACAACACGTTAAAAAAAACAAAACCCTACTCAGATGTACACTATTGTCTGATCAAAACAACACGTTAAACAAACAAAACCCTACTCAGAAGTCCGCTGTCGTCTGATCAAAACAATACGTTAAACAAAACCCTGCTCGGATGTACACTAATATCTGATCAAAACTGTCCTTAAAACTACATTAGTGTTTGATTAAAATAACACGCTAAGCAAAAACCTTCTGGAAACTACTCTGATCAAAATAACACTCGCGACAAAACCACGCTCGGATCAAGTGAACACTCTCAAATCGAAATTACCGGGGACTGGTATCAATGAAAGAAAAAACTGCAGTAAAAGATTAATTACTTGAACTCACAAAAATCTACATAATGGCAATAATCATAATCAGTTTTTTTTCTGTGCCCTCCCAGTCCTTTTTTTCCATTCTTTCATTCGATGCATGAATTAAAAATTACATAAAACAAAATTGTGATAAAAAAATTAATATTTGACGGTTAATGATCAATAAAGTCTGTAAACTAACATTTCTAGTCTCTCAATAACATCAGAGGGAAATCCACGCATTTGTGTTCTACTGTATTTTGTATATTCACGGTCAGATTATTTTTAAAAATCTGCTTAGACTGCTAAAAAGAAAAAGAAATGTAGTAAAAGAGAAAGATTTACTTTCCTTCTAAATTCCCTCCCTCTTCAAAGCCATTTTCTTTCCCGCCACCAGTGAGTTAGACATGTCGGCACGTGGGAAGTGATCACGTGGATAAAATTATTCCTATTGTAACTTGGACTATTTCTTTGCGACTGTTATTCGATTTCATGTTGGTGGTATTTTAATGGTGGTAAAATACATAGATACAATAATAGTAGAGACATAACGGAATAATAAAAAAAAAAACAAACTCTGAAGATGGTTGGATTGAAACAAGTCTAGTAGATCTAATCAAAATTGTTTTAATGCGCATGCGTACCAGCGCCGGGTCTTTTGTCTACGTACGTAAGTACTGGACATAACTACGGATATACTTCGTTACTTATTGCAGAATCATTTGTTGCATTATTAACTTTGCCTAATAAACGAAAGAAAAAGAAAGAAAGCTGACAAGTAACAGTTTTTCTCAGATAAGAATAATTTGAACTATTCAAATATCGTCGTTACTCAGCACTTAGTGTGTAGCCACAGCACTTTCGTCTTTACTATGTTAAGTTTTTAATGTAATCATATGGAATTTTGATTCATGTCTTGCACAGTTCAATAGCTGAATGGTATTTGCTAGTGATGGACAGCCGATCAAATTGGAGCTTCCCTCGCCTAGTGAATATCATTCTACCAAGTTAGATTTGTGCTTTGTTCCTATAAGACATCAAGTACAGAAATAATCACACTAATCATTCAGGGTTTCTATACACAATGGCGTTCAAAATTAGTAACCCACCGAATCTATACGCTGTGTTATTATTATTAATTAATAATTATTTTATAAAAACAAACAATAAAAAATTGCATGAACCAGGCATGAGAACATATAAACCAATAAATGTGACGTTGTTGTTGTCACTGCAAGCTTTTTGTATAGTTATAGACCTAGTGAGTTATTTTTATATGTTAAATTTAGTTAATACTGAAAGAACGACGTTATCATATACATCATTTATAATTACTAATTTGAATAACTGTCTGTATATCATGATTTTGAATAAGTAGTGATGGACCTCATTATTCATGACTACTATCGCTTTGTTTGAAAGATGAAAACGCATTAAAAACAAAGTTCTATGTAAACCAAGATTGTCGTCCATTACTACCCTTTCATAAAGCTCGTTACTACCAATGGAAAATCGGGTAGGAATTAATTACAACCATCTCAGCTATAAACTTGAAGGTTTGAAGAAGAAGAAAATCTACAGAACGAGAAGATAGGCTACTGACCATGCGAGACAACATCAGAACCACACCTTCGACTGATGGTAAACTATTATAGTAGGATGAGGACGGGTTTGAAATATTATGTTCTAAGCAACAAAAGTATATTTTAAAAGAGACCAAAGAAGCTTATAAAGAAAGTTGCATTTGTTCCACAATTAAGAATGGTGGTGGAGATGTGAAAGTATTTGGTTGTTTTGCTGGTGACTTTTATGGATTCTCACAAAAGAGAATTATCACAATGTTCTGCAATACTATGCAATTCCGTCAGACTATCGTGTGATAGGTAACGGGTTTATATTGCATCAAGGTAATTTTTTGAAGCACAAAGCAAAGCTCAAAACAAATAGAAAAGAATCGTGAGGACTTATTAAAATCTCTAGGTCTGACCCCTATTGAACGTGTGTCAGATGATCTGCTAAAGAAACCAATGACACGTCACTGTGAGATTGGTGGACCATAGGGAAATTTGGGTTTGCTAGCCAGCAAGATCAGTTAACTGTTTAGGTTCGTGAAGTCTATTGGTTTTTATCTAATGTGCACTATAAGTCTTGCATGCTGTTCACTTTGAAAATGCCCTAATATCTATGAAAGAGAAACAGACCGCTCGTCCGGTCTCGATATTTTCTCTATTTCTTCGAGTTCCTCTTGTGCCTTTTGTTCTTGTTTTTCTTTTTTTAAACGGAGAATATACATATTTGTATTAATTGTTATATTTCAGCTTTTAAAACATTCCTGGAAAATATTTAAATCCAAAGCTACTGATAGCGGCACAAGCCCTTATATCGCAACAGGATTGTTTTACAGATAAATGTAATCGTCAGCGACAAAATGAATTGAACCTTTCGTCTGCCATCATGATCTCTGTGGCGCCCCGTGCGTTGTGCGGAACTACTTAGAAAACTAATTAACTCCCTGTCAGCTTTTGTTAGTAGCTATACCGAGTCCGATTGTGTGCATGTTCAACCTACAAATCTGGAAATTAAAAGTGAGAAACCTTAAAAAAAAAAATTTTTTTTTTTTAAGTCACTAAGGGGCATGAACTGTAACCAATTATTTTGTCGCTTAACGCTATTGCGGTGAGTACGCAAAGATTGTAATTGAAAAACAGATGGCGTCATACATAAGCAATTAGGAAACGTGAGAAAACAGGCAAACATAAATGAAATAAATTACATAAAATGTGAAATGTAAAAAAAAAAAAAAAATTCGAGAAAGAATTAGGAGCGTATAATCCATCCTTATTTCGTATATATAATTTTACCTCAGTTGATGGAATAGGAGGAATGCAATAGTTATGAATTTTCCATCCACATGTTCATCTATTTATTCATTTTTCAAAGGAAGAAGGGAGAAGACGTAGAACTTCTATGTCCACTAAACTTTCTCTGGAAATATCGTTTTTAATTTCACTTCTTTTCAATCTTTCGTTTTTTTTTTTTTTTTATGTTGCTTCTATTTTCAAAGTAAACAAGAACTAATTAAGGCAGTTTGTTTACCTACAATGACTGTTTTCCTACCAGCTGTGCCGGTAGTAAATTCAGCTAACTTAGCAAGACGAACAGTGCGTCCGGTAACCTGTCTTGTCGCGGCGCTGGGAGAGTCAACGGTGACTCTGCGAGATTCGCTGACCGCACCAAACGACCGGCACGGTTTCGGTCTTTTAAGCCAGCCAGCCACCGCCTCATCACCTGGGCTTGCTGAGCCAGCTAGTTCGCATTGGGGTCTTTGATTTTAAAACCGTAGTCAGCAGAGTTTTCGCCGCTCCGTAGGGTAAGCTAGAGTGACAAACTACTTACATTTTCTGAACTTTTGGTTGCGGTGCCTATATCCCCCCCTCAACTAGAGAACATTTGCCAGAATTCATTAACAAAGAACAGCCCCCATTATATCTTAGCAATACTGCTTCGGTTTTCCTAGTCGAGAGAACATCATTATCAAGGAGAGATTACCGTAAAAGTTACAGCCCCCCCCAGTAGCCGATTATCGATTGATTTCCACATCCAGGCTCTTTTTTAAAAGGTCAGTAATTCTGACCGGAATGAAAATACACAGCAGACGAAAATCGTTCCGTTTACTAAATCTACTGCGGGCACCTGAACTCAAAGCGAAGTCATTAACGCCATTCTTTTGTAATTCTGCGTTCTTATAATTATTAATTATTTCCTATTCGTTTTAAACATGAAAATAAAGTTGTAGATAGACTGCACCAATTTGCTGATTTATTACTGTTCATTATTATCAATATGGTGGAATAATGATGCGATTAAATTAATATACTTAATTTTTTAGGAACCAACTTAATTAAAGTTTAAGTTTACATTTTAAAAAAAAAATATTAAACAGACGGAAATATAATCGCGGTTTTAATTAGCAATGGTGTTAAAGGGCGTTCTGGGTTCTGGTGTTTTTTTTTAAATGGACATGAAGGTCATATCTGATTGAGGGTCAACGATTCGGTGACGCGGCGGTGCGAGGTACACGACTGCGCCTCGGAATCTCCCCCGTGGTGCACAAAATGTCTTTTCTGAATTCTAAACGTATTTATCGATTTGCGTAATTCAGGGTTTATTAGATTAGTTAGGCCATTCATCAAATTTAAAATAGAACAACACGAACAAACGGAACGACGCCCGAGGTTATGTTGCGCGTTGTACGGCCTGCCGAGGCGGCAGCGAAGGGTTTGGAGATTATACCCATTGCGCATGACCGTGCCGAGCTGCGGAAACGTATAGAAAGCGAGTGGGTCGCCATGGGGATGAAGATGAAATAATTTCCAGAAGAATTTTTAACCGGGATTATTTATTATTATTATTATTTTTTTTTTTTTTTTTTTTTTTAGGTTGGAAGCAGGAAAAATCAATTAAATGCTTCGCACGATTTCCGGAAGTGGAGATTTGGAGAATGTGGTGGTGGTGGTGGGAGAGGAGATCGAAACTTCATAATCGGCTTACAATATTTAAGCGGAGTGATTTTCTACTTAACTACGAGCGAAGCCCCTCGAATATCTACCAGCCACAACAGTTCCCCACGTTATCTGTTGGTTCCCCCCCTCTCTTCTAGCGCCCAATCTGCTTGAATACCGGATGAAGAAATATCATCGATAGCGCGTCCAAAAAACAACAAACTCGACCTCTTTTCTCGTTTAGAACTCTAAGTATTTTCTTTTTTTATTGATTATCCGAGTTTCTGGATTTAGCAACAACAACAACAAAAAAAATCAACGTAAACAAAGCAGGTGCTTTGCAACGCTGCTGATATGGTTTGCCAGAAAGTCTTCCATACTACCGTTTTATCGCTGTCCTTGTCGCCTCTTCGCTAAAAGCAACGACGGCCGCTCACCTCTCAAACAACGGACTCGGGACGGACGGACAGACGATGGCCGGCGCATCAGAGAGACGACGTTCGAAATTAAGTTCGTAGCTGTTCCAGTCTCCGTGACAACGTCGTCCATCCAGCCGGGCAGTTATGGAAAGGAGGGTGTGTGTGTGTGTGTGACCCGGATGTGGGCATGCAAAAGTGGTTTCGCGCGAGTAAGAAAGCCATTTCG
>JACATO010000515.1:5000-37327 GCA_018389105.1 Nautilus pompilius | reverse complement strand
AGCGATCCAGATCTGAGAGAGAGATGGGGAGAGAGAGAGAGATGGTGAGAGGAGAGAGAGAGAGAGAGAGCTCGAGCTGAGAGATGGGGAGAGAGAGAGAGAGCGATTATATGAAGATGGAGATGTGGTGTGGTCCCGCACGTGCTTGACGCTGCAGTATATTTAAAAAAAAAAAAAACGCTTTTCGAACAGAAATCAGCGTATTCCGAGTATTTGTCCATCTAAAAATTTCTTTTCTCCTCCCCCCCACCTTTCCATAACTTGTAAGAAAAACAAACTCTGGTTACTTTTTGAAAACTTTTGTGTTTTTCTTTCCTTCTTTTACCTGGCCTTTGTCAGGTTTCGGTACGCGTTACTTGCTTGGTTCTGTGCATCTAACGAACCAAGTTCGCCAATTCCCTCTTGTTCACATTAATTAGGTTTTCACTCTCGCTATAACAACCCAGCGAACAGGTTCTTTTTTTTTTTTTTTCGCGATAAGGGAAAAACCTGGTAATGTCTGCGTGTGTGCTCGTGCACTTTAACCCTTTCTCTTTCGTTTTGTATTTTTCTAACTTTCTGCGAGGAGAGGGATGTCGCCCCTTTCTGTCAACCGTCAAGTCAGTCTGTCCTGCAGCTCACCAACATAATCTGCTACCCAGCGCAGATAATTAAAAAAAAGAAAACAAAGAAACCTTTCCATATACAGAAATCGCGAGTTTGTCAAATTATTTATGATAACAATACATCGTTATTTTTGCGGCCATTCCTGTGTGACGTCATTTTTTTTTGCATCAGCTTAATGAAACAATTACCTTAAATCGATCATCGATCATGTTCTCTACTCGACCTGATGATATTATGCTCGGTTACTAATATTAGCCACTGCAGCTCTATTTTAAACTTCAGCAAAGATAGTGTAATTATGCAATATTATTATTATTATTATTATTATTATTATTATTATTATTATTATTATTATTATTATTATTATTATCGAACTAACCAGTCTTTTTGCGTACCAGATGCAGGGCTGCTCCAAATCAAAACAATGTGTAAGCTAAAATAGGCAGGGACTATTTTCTGGTGAATACAGGAAGAGACACCGTCAACAAAATGGCGCTAACTAACAGGTACTTTGAGAATATGAGAGAGGACTTTACATAAGTCCTGAAACTTCCCGCCCCTCTGCTTGTAACAGTGCTAATGTTTTTAATCCTGCCTGAAAAAGTCCAGGTGTGAAGAGACTAAAGAAAATATGCGTCTTAACGTCCGATATCGACTGTCTTCTTATCTTTACGACCTCGGGACGGCAGCATCGTGGTGTGGGGCGCAGTGAGTGCTCGCTGGTGGCAGCAGCCGCGCGCTATATCCGCTTGTAACGTGACTCGAAATCGCGGATAGGCTGAAACAATTCGTGCATCAGTGTGCCACGTCAACAGAGAACCGACAACGACCTGTCACGGCACTGCTAGAGCGGTGCAACAACTTAACGACTAAGACGAAGACGACTACGTGACTTCTGTCTGAGATTTATGTCTACATTTTGCTTCTTCTTAAGTTAAGACGATCGAGGAATGAAATGATGTACTAGCCATCTTCTTTATTTCAAAGCTAAAAAAAAAAAAAAGATTACCAGGACGCTAAAGGGGATGAGGCCAAGATACAAGTATTTGAACAAATGCTCTCAAGATTAATGTTGTCTGGTACATCTCCGTCTCCTTCGTACCGTTTGCATTAATGGTAGGAGATGTTTCGATTGGTACTTCGCGATACTCTAAAGGGAAATAGTTCTGTTGTTAACTCGAGAAAAACTGCAGTATCACGTGATAATAATCTGTACACCAGTTCTTGTTAGAATTTCTAGGTTTGTTAGAGAAAACACACAAACAATAGAGTGGAATTCTTTGTGCCAGAACTTGGCTGAGTTACCTTTTGCAGCACAAAGTTTCGCAACCTTTTTTGGCTTTGAATTAACAAGATTTTTAATCACAGTCTGGTCCAGAAGTTGTACCTTTTCTTAAATTTTTCTACATTCTCTTGATCTCGTACATTCTAAAGGCACGATCCTCTCTTGCTTAATGTGAACAAAGTTTGCGATGTCGTTTACACTTGTAAAGTGTCACATGCAAAATTGCTTAGAAAAGATGGCATTAACACTATTAAAACCAAAACAGATAAGTAAAGCAAATGCTACCAGTTACTGTAGAACTTCCCTTTTAGCCGAAACCGGTCTTATTTTCAGTACGTCTCCTCTGCAGTCTTTCTCCCTCACCAACGTCTAATCCAAAGCCATTGTAATCCTCTATCTTTGCACTCAAAAATCAATATCTCGTCGTGAAGCAAAGAGCAGGTGCTATTTACAATCGGCCACGCCACGTTTACCTAAAGTGTCAGTCACGTGTTTACACAGGTGACAAAGCAATCAAGATGTTTTATGCTTGTTTCAGAATAGGGACCTCCGATTATTTTCTCAAGCTGAAATGTATCAGAACCCCATAAATACTTTTCCTTTTTACGGATCACTGCCAAAACAATTTTAGCTTCCCCCACCCACCCAAAAAAGCGAGTTTCTTTATGATTTACCTGTCCGACCGTCGTCTTCGCTGAACAAATTTCTTTAAAATGTTCTCGAAGTAGGCGGACCAGGTGTTTTTCTAGAATAAAATTCAACTCCCTCCCCCCGCAGCGAATTGCTGAAGCGGGAGCCCGTATTCGAAATATTTCCCCGTTTACCAGAGACAGGTAAATGGCGTATGAGCGATGCCAATATTTTACCGGTAGTGGAGCATTTATGCATTGATGAATTCGTCTGTTTAGGCCGAAGGACGTAGTAGCCATTGGATACCAAGCTCTGCGCGTCCTACCGACAATATCGCGACATGTCCTGAACAGGTAACTGTTTCCAGCCAGATTCCTCTGGCCGGCAGCAATATCTTTCAGATTTTGATATCAGCATCATTAACCTGAGATCACTGTGCAGCGTGATTGGCAGAGATTGGTACACTGGATCATTCCTAGTGATAAGGGATGAGTCAGGTTTTTACCATTTCACATTCTCTGGACGAACGTAGGTCTGGAGATAAGTTGGCAGGCCTTTTGAACCAATGTGTTTACAACCAACGGCGATACATAGCTGGTTTGAAGCATGAGTGAGATAAAACAGATCTTGCATTCGTTAATGAACCCGTAAATTCCGCCGGTTGCGTATTCATTCTCTTGATTACCCTCCCTCTTGTGTTTCCCATCTGTAATGATCATACACTGCAGAAGGAGCAAGCATGTACGCCCAACAAAACAGTAGAAGCAATAGATCACAAGTGTAACCTGGATCTCTCAGAGCCCAAATATTAATTCCATCAAGCACCTATTGGAGCATCTTGTTAGACAACTAAGGAACAAACTACCAAGAGCAACTACATACCAGCAACTGAGCAACATTGATGAATTCTAACTAAAACTGGACATTACACTTAATATTTTGATAGATTCCATGTCTACACATGTGCATGATGCATGAGATACTACAATCATATATTGAAAAGATCTGTTTGAACAGTTATTCTAGATACATTTCCGTATATATATGAAAATGATCTTTTATCAGAACATTCTGTTGGATGCAAGAATATCGTAGAAGTACTCCAAAACGTAAAGCCTGTGTTTTATCCAGAGTAGTATTTCTATCTACAAACCATTTTCACTGGCATGCTAAATTTTTACGACAATACAGTTTATTTTAAATCACATGTTTAACTGACGTTGCACTCCGCTTTTGGTCAGGGCAAAATGATGTTGGTGATGAAGCAAAAATCTTTCGTTGTGCTTATGCACAATGTCCACACTATTAAATAAATACTGATTGTTTCAGCCAAAGTCCCTTGATTTAGCATGTAGTTCTAACAAGAGCATTAGACATCTATTCACACTTATGGAGAACATAGAGCATAATAAATAAATACGGAGCCAGCGGAAAGATAAGATACGAACAGGAAATTAATGATCGGAGTTTCCCACAGATATGCTTACCGTTTTATCACGTGCTCCATCATTAAGCATTATCGACTGCAATTATCAAAACTGCAATCGTTGGGAAAAAAGAATACCAGTCATACGCCTAGCTCTTTGATCGCAATTTTCTTGAGAATTAATACGATCAGTGCCACTAAGGCTAAAGTTTAGTTTAATATTGGTTTGATTACTTAACAGTTCAGCCGTTTTCTTCAGGTCTATCTCCATCAACTTGTAGTAGTACAGCTTTCGTTAGAGTTCTGCTGAGAAATTCATTTAGGTTATCCTCGTAGCAGGGAAATGTTCGCGAATTTCACTAAGAACACCCTAACCTCGAGTAAGGAAAACCGCCGAGGCTAGAAGTTACAGCATCAGTAATTCCTAACTCGACTAGGACCGAACGGCATGCGCTTTGACCTTCATTACGTAAGCTGTAGCTTCATCCATTTGTTTAACTATGAATTAGTGGGTGGCATCTTACCCCCAGTAACGACTAACCACGGTCTTCCATAGAGTTGTGCCAGATATCGGTTCTTAGATCGGCTATCAGACTGTCGTTAGCCAACGTGGAATAATTAAAAATTTCCGCCAAAACTTCTTTGTAAGGTATTGAGAGCCGAGCTCCAGACAGCCGTGTGTATGTGATGTTATCGGCACGTTTCGCCTCTTGACAGAACATCTGGAGACGAACTGCAAGGAAGTCGCTATTACACAATACTACTAATACCGGGCCACCATCATTCACTCTTAATCTGGCTCCTCACTAGGACATGTTTAATCCCGATGTCATTGTTGTTGGGTTTATTGATTGTGTTTATATATCCCGATGTCATTGTTGTTGGGTTTATTGATTGTGTTTATATATATATATATATAGATGTCATTGTTGTTGGGTTTATTGATTGTGTTTTTTATATATATATAACACAATCAATATCCCGATATATATATATATATATAATCCCCCCTATTTATCCTCCTTCCTTTTCACGGTTCATGTGAATAATGACATCAGTTAGTTTTCGGCGACATCAGGACAGACGTATGTCTCTCAATAATTTTTTAAATTTTTACGTCACACATCATATTTCACCTGTCAGCTGTCAAGCGCATGGCTGGTGTTTATTTCACGGTGAATTGCACCTGCGAAATGTCAGGTTTGAATTTCTACCTTTAATTAATGTCTGGGAAATAATAAACAACTATTGTGCCAAGATGAATTAGCTTTTCTGCTTCCCCTTTCTCTCCCCCCCTCCTCCTCCTCATTTAATTGTTTGTCACCTCCTCCTCCTCCTCCCTGACATTCGTTCTTAGCTCTTCTTACACGATATTAACCCGTTTCTGACGGCCGGCGTTAGAGAGACGACAGCCGGATCTCGCGTCTTGCAGAAATCCACCACAGGGGAATTCTGAAACCTTGTGTCGGCTAGTCAACTGTATAATTCAAGCAGTAGCGAATCAGTTTTATTACAGATCGTTAATAAAGCGAATGTCCATCTTAAGCATTAACAGCGGTTTATACGCTGGGAAATTTTGACTTAAAAAAAAGAAAAAAAGAAACCATTTCCAGTACGGATGGAGTCTTGTGAATTGTTACACGGCTTCTTATCATTTCGCCTTTGCGCGTTATTAATATCGCCGCCGTGATTTACTTTGCTATTGTTAATAAATTTAAAGTTGTTAAAACTTCAACATATAGGTTAAAAAGTGTTACTGCAATCGTATAATTCAGTTAGTAAGTTACCTATGTACCTCAGATGTGAAAGATGGTTTTTTTTCTTAAAATACGACCTGCTGAATCCGTTTGTGACGTCACAACAAGTCGTCGGGGAATTTTTTTTTCACATATGCAAGACGTGCGGTCAGTCCTAGTACATATAACGTGTTTTAAGCATAAATCTCACAAATTAACTAAAACCCAGTACACACACAAACTGATTATATGTATATATAGCCTGGCTAGTCTATATTCATCCATCTAACCACACGGTACCAACAAGTGACGTATACAGTTTCTAAAGAACCTAACACTAACCAATGACTTATGAGAGTGATATAAAAAAATATGTATGATAGTAAATGGCCATGTAGGAACCGTGTAAAAATTTACTTTGGGACTTTAGCTTCAGCTCAGCTGTTAAAGATAAAGATGAAGTAAAGTTGATTTTTCATCAGTGTGGGTGTGGTGTGTGTGTGGGTGTGTTGTGTGTGGATATATATATTTTAAGGTTCAGTGAAATCGCGATCTCTCCTCTCTACTGACATCATATCGCTCCTCTCTCTTTCTCTTTCTACTGACATCATATCTCTCTCTCCATCTCTTTCTACTGATCAGCATCATCATCTTCTCTCTCTCTCTCTCTCTCTCTCTCTCTCTCTCTGCTACTGACATCATTCTCTCTCTCTCTCTCCCTCTCTCTCTCTCTCCTCTCTCTCTCTCGCGCGCTCTCTCTCTCTCTCTCTCTCTCTCTTTCTACTGACATCATAGCTCTCGCTCTCTCTCTCTTCTACGGACATGATATAGCTCTCGTCTCTCTCTCTCTCCTTTCTACTGACATCAGATCTCTCTCTCTCTCTCTCTCTCTTCGTTCTACTGAATCATATCTCTCTCTCCATCTCTTTCTACTGACATCATCATCATATCTCTCTCTCTCTCTCGCTCTCTCTCTCTCCTCTCTCTCTCTCTCTCTCCTCTCTCTCTCTCTCTCTCTCTCCATCTCTTTCTACTGACATCATCATCATCTCTCTCTCTCTCTCTCTCTCCTCTCTCCTCTCTCTCTCTCTCTCTCTCTCTCTCCATATCTCTCAAGCTTCGTGCGTTTCTCCCATTCTGATCACACATTCACTCTGGGGTCTTGCTGTGGATTAAAAATATCCAAATATGATGCCATGTATTAGTACATGTTGAGCAGTGCAGATTCGAAGTATCGATGTCCCAAACCGGCCACTGTGTGCAAGTATTGCACAGGAGCCCCCAACGAAAAAATAATGGGATTTCCTGCAGAAATGTAGGGAGGCAGTTTGACTTGCACCGTTTTGTCATCAGTTGTCTCGAGCAATCAGTGTTCCCGGCGGACCTTGAGGACACCGAGGGAGGAGCAAACGCTAGCTCGTTAAATTCTGTGCAGTGTGATGTCGGATGAGGGTTTGGCGACATAGATAACCAGCTTATAAGCAAAAGCGCAGTGTTGTTGCCTATGATGGTGAATCTATCACAGCATGGGAATGTACACATCGACCTGTAAGCTTGATGTCACTTTACCTGGAACTTGATATGCCAACAAGTAGCCTTAAGCATTCTAGAGGTCGCTGTTGCTCTTCATTTTCGCGATCATCCATCTTTCTACAAAATCGGTACTCACGGACGACATCGGCAGAGCGCGCCTTGTGACTGCGCTGGTGCGATATCTCTCTCCAGAGTAATGCAAATGAGTTCCTTTTTCGTATGAACCCGGATTTTGTAACCCCATAGAACATCAGATCGGACACGGTGAGGAAATCTACCCCAAGTGCAGACTTTACGCGAGAAGTGACAGAGAATATCACAGGCACCCATTATAATACTGGAACCAGAATATCTATGATTTGTCGCATAAAAAACCTTTTAGAAGAGAATGTACTTAGCTGTTCTGAGGGGAATTTTTTTAATGGAAAATTAGGAGATGTCCTTTTAGGTGCCTGTATATAATTACCTTGTCATGATAATTCGGCTACCTCTTGTTATTAGTGTTATCAGTTTTGAAAGATGGCGAATAAAGACGAGTAATACCGTAAAATTCTTTATATCCCTTCTTGTTCCAACTACCTGCTAAAGCATGAAGACCCTTCACCCTTTCTGGCGTTGAATCAACAAGATATTGTTGGGTCCCGGTTTCGCCATATCCACTGATGGACATGGACGGGCTGCTGTTAGTTGAAAATCTAGATGCTACGATGCTCGATCGGATTCATCTCAAGAATTTTGGATAGCCGTGCAAGAAACTGAATGTCTCGATTCCTCTTCCAGACTACGATCACACGCGAGACGTAGCTTGTGGTGCAGTCCTCCCAAAGAAGATGACCGTTGGATGTCAGTATTGATTGTTAATGAAAACATGGATGTCTTTAAATGGCAAATGTTTCCAGAAGAATTGAGACATCTTTCGACAAATACTAATTTACCGTTCTTCAATACCAGATCGCAGCCCATGCCGCAACACTGTCTCCTCAATACTTGATGGCGCCCTGAAGATCTTAGAGTTGTAAAGTCTTCATTGGCTTTTCTCCAGACCAAAGCGCGACTCTAAGACGTGAATTCTAAAGTGTAGGACTCATTCAAGATGAGCACTCGCCGCCATCACTTTAGACTTTTTCCAGACGCTCCCTGATCAGATCTTTCGAAGAGTTTTACTTGCGTGTAACACACTCACTGTAGTGGACATAACGTTGGACCTTTTTTAAAGGCTCGTTTTCGTTTTTAAGAGAGACATCACAAGGAAATCTGGTCGTTTTTATGCGATCGTAGCGTGTAATGTTCTAGTCCACGTGTCTCCGTCGAGGGCCTTCAAGGTCGCTCTGCGGAAACAGCGATATTTCTCTCAGTAAAAGACACAAATCTACGAAAAAAGTCGAAATCTTTAGTAATTCATCTTTGGCACTGGGCCCCCCCACTCTGGATGGCCTAAAAGTCGACCTCGGGTCAGTGGAGTAATATCGGAGGGTTCGCCCGTTATCGATGCGGTGATAGTGCGTGCTACGTCCAATGTAAACAAGTCCACCCTTTAAATATGTAAATTCGGGTCTAGATCGTTTATTTATGGCGTGGAAAAATTAATGCAGTTGGACGATGTGCGTGTCATTAGCTGGCACTACAGTATTGGTTGTTTGTTTGTTAAGCAGTCTCCCTTTTTGTCAGTACGAGATGAAAAAATATTTTGGATTTCAGTAAGCAGCAGTTGGTTTTAATACAAGCGAGGGAAACCACATGCTGGGGGGATATCAGATGAAGAAACGAAGCTATATTTTAAACTGTTCAGATAAGCGCAGCCTTAATATCCAAATAGCACCCGTAACCCAGAAAGTTCTCCGGGTAGATGGGGTGCTCTGTTGGTAGTAAATTATCTGTTATAGGAACATAATTAATGGTTAATCAGATCATAGGGATCACTGAAACATGTCGCTGTGGTGAATAACTGAAGAACAGTAGTAATAAAGTTATTCAGAAATAGTTGCGCTACTGTAGTTAGGGTACAAAATAATTAACGTAGCCGTTACTCTACGACATGTGTCCAGTGTGACATAATTTCCGTCACAACGATAAGGTTGTTCTGGAATCTCAACAACAGTTACACTACTGTAACACGACCGGTACTGCGGGTTAAAGTTGCATTAGGACATCGTCACAGAGTAGCCGTAGAAGCGACGCCCTGTAACATATAATCAGTGCTACTTTGTAACAGTTACAGTAGAACGCCGTGCCACGAGTAACCATAACAGTTGATGCCACTGTACCCAATGGTAGCTTGCCATACGGTCAGAGTTACATCATAACAGTAATGTATACAAGTTTGATTGTAACAGTACAACGGAACAGAGAGCCGTCAGGATGCAGGAAGGCCCGACACCCACACTGCTGGTCAGCCGCGAGACGGTGACACGGCCCAGAATGGACTTGCCCCCCGTCTTCCAGCTGTGCCCGTCAGGGAAGCTGTCCGACAACCTATTTCGTAAGCTCGGCACTTGCCGTCCATTGACGAGGCGAGGGGTCCACGAAACACAAACCGCCAAAGGTCCGACGCTGAATAAACGGCGAATCCAGACCTCTTCCCTCCACGTAGAGCAAAGCCCTCCCCCCCACCCAAACACGCGCACCCTGGCCTTTCGGTCGGACCAAATGCAAACGGAGAAACCAACCTAACCATCGAAAAATCTCCAAATCGGATACACACCGACTGGAACGAACCGGGGGGGGGGGCGACTGCGCCGATGACGCAAAACCTGAATAAAATTCTTAAAAGATAAATAACATTTCTACCTACGAGAAAACAAACAACCCTCCCCTTTTCGCCCCCCCCCCCCCGTCAGCTAAAACTCGCACCTATTAAAAACCATCAGTGGTTTCGGCGAGGGGCCGGGCACCTGCAGTCGTGCAGAATAGGAAAGTGGGCACTGAAACACCGGAAGTAAGATCATCTTGCAAACGAAGCCGCCCCTCGCTTTTAATCCTTAATTCGTTTAGCGTTTGTTTGTTTGTTTGTTGTTGTTTTTTTCCCTTCTATTTTTATTTGTTTTTTTAAATCTTAACCATAACGATTTAATAATATTTTTTATCCAGTAGAACGGGTCGTCGGTTTATCTTACAGCGGGCCCTTGTATCTGGGTGCCTCCAGCAGTGGGGGTGCTCAAATCTCGTCTAGCAGATGCAGGGTACCGTTGCGTAGAATTTTAAACAAACAAGTAAGAAACAGATTTCTATTATGCTCTTCACGTGCAGCGGCACTTAAAACAACAACAAAAAACAAACATTTAGCTAGCTTTTTTCCCTCCTTCTTCTTCTGTTTACATAACCTTGGTGTTCTCGCACTAACCACGCAAGGATTAGATTCAATTAGTAAGTTGAATTATGCGCGCATATTAAAACGGCATAAAGCGCATGCGCTCGGTGACGTGGCGCTGCGCGATTGGCTGACCGCGGCCGGACAACCAGGGTGGGCGGTGTCGGTTTACCGTAGGCTGTTAATGTCAGCCGGTTTGTTTGTTTGTTTGTTTGTTTTAATTCTGAGTTCGAAATGAAAGTAAGGAAAAAAATAAAAAAGCCGGTGCCGTAAACCAGTCTCTCGATACGGCTATTAGGGCTTGTCACGGCGGATGAAAAACTGGTATCTAAATTAATTGGCTAGTTAGCCGAAAGAAGTTTTATCGCAGTCTGCGCCGCGAACACCGGCCGCTATCGCGTCGTCAGAGGTGGGAGGGGCGGCTACTCCGGCCTGCTCGGCGATTGTTGCTGAAAAGTTGCGTGCGACTCCCTCCGGACCCGGGCGCGAATTGCCTCGCTCGGAGACCTCTCAGCCGACGCCGTTCTCCGATTTCGGCGCCAGTCGGCACATAAAGCACGAATGACAACTCTTTTGGCGTTAAGATAATTTCTTCTGAGAACTAAAGCTGGTGGGGAGTTTGGCCGACTGGGCTTTCAGTCTATCGATTCTGTTGTGTGCCGCTTCGGGATGTTTGTGTTGGAAAATACGATGCGCGGTTGTGAAATGACTTTATTCAGGGCAAAATATGTGTGGAGTGGGTGGGGGGGGGAGAGAACGACGGTTACACGCTTGTGTGAACTGTACGTACATGCGTGCGAGCTTACATCTGTTGTGCATCGGGTAGATAGATGACATATAATCTGGGGCACTTATTCATCTGTGATATCAGGAGAGGTGGCATTAAGTCCGCAATACAAAGCCTAGCATTCGGGCAAACAAAGAGACATCGGCACCGAATGGTCGCCGGGAAGGGCATCACATGACCATTAATGTGGGCACAGTTGTAGCAGCTGATTTCCATAGGAATATATTCACCAAAAAATGAAGCGAATGGAACACTTTTTTTTAAATTACCGATCATTATTGAGGATGGACTGCTTCCAGACCAGAAAAATAAGTTAAAATATCGTGAAAAATGTTTTAAATAGGAAGTTTCTTATCTACGCATCTGAAGCGAAGTATATAGTCATGGATAGTTTTCGTTGCACGCTATGAGAAAAGACATCGATGCCAAGAAATAACAGTGATGATGATTATAAACTTCATGGTAATTTTTCATCTATTTCTTACTGCAATTTGATGTCCGAATACTGCTTTAAATTATTTTTAAGAATTCAGATGGGGTGTACAGTTCCAAAAAAAAAACATTAACATGAATTAGAACCCTTAGCGTCACCACAGAACTTTCCATAAAGCAAATCGGTCTTTGAGCCCTGCTCATCTTTTGGGATTCATACGGTTAGACGGATTCAGAATTACATCTTTTAGAACTCAGCTTCCTTGGTTTCTTTCTTAGGGGTGCGGTTTTAAAGGCGTTGATCAAAGCAGCAAAACTCCAAAGTAAGAACGTCTGTGAAGATCCCTTAAAGGGAGAATAAATTCATTTAAGGTCCTTTAAAAGGGAAATACTTAAGCTAAGATCGCGTAAGGAAAGTGGGTAAATGAAAAGGGGGTCCCTAAAACTCGTTAAGACTTCAATGAAAGTCTTTTGTGGAAACAGGTTTTGAAGGCGTCATTCGTACGTGTGCAGTATAGTTTACATAGTGATTTTAAAAAATTTAAAAATAAAGGGGACTGTTTTCCCAGATTGAAAAGAAAAAAATATTTTATTCCGTTTTTTTTTTACATCAAAGCTTCGTGAAATTACTTGAACCAACTCTGATTGCAGCTGAAGCAGATAATAAGAACGGAAATCCATTGGCGGTGGCTGATGTTTTATTTCCGGAAAAAAAGACGGTTTCAGAAGAACTAGCTAGAGAACCCGCGTTTCAGGGAATCTTTGCCAGTCGTCATCGCGAGTGTGTAGTACCGAAGCGTGTGTTCGGCGGCTAGTTCTACTGACGAGGTAATGGAGGACCGCGCACCTGTCTTGTTACTCGAAGACACTACTGCTGAAATTTATCTATTTATTGAATTGCAATGAACCATCATTTGTCAAATTTTCAATGAAACTTCGATTTCCCAAATTTTTTGGAATTTGACCACCAAAGTTTAGCTTTTCCAGGTTTAGAAAGGAAACTAAATTCTTTATTCCGAAACCCCCCCGTTTTATTTTGGTTTGGTTTTAAATTAATTTATGGATCCTACGTCTAAAAAAGGGGGAGAGAAAACAGTAAATGTCCGAGGTGAGATTTTCAAGACTGAATATAATTATCTTTCAAAAAGATTAGCGAATAATCCAAATTTTTCGGCAACAGACAGGGGGGAGAGATGGCGCGCAACAATGAGATTCACGGAAAATGGCTTTCGGAATCATAATGACAGACTGGAAATCCAATTATATATCGAGATTTTAGTCGACTTTACAAAAAGAGGAAAAGGCGCAAGTCCGTTTGGTTAAAAAATGTGAGATTTGTTCGAGGACAGAAATACAAGAAGTTCATGATTTTAGTTTTAAACGTTAAAAATGTCAGTCCACAGGTTATCTTCTCTGAAGCTAAAGCCGTGCTCACTTAATGTAGTTTGGTTTTGGAGGGAAAAGGTTCGATTTTAAAAATCCTGTCGAACTTTAACAGCTGATTAAAGAATTTCTGTATAAATCGATGGCCAACTCTTTTTTTTTTTTGTTGTGAAATTCCACAGACTTATAGGTGATCTGTTTCTATTTGCTCTATTTTGTCTTTGACGCTTTAGCCTCGTCAAAATTGTTCTTTTCTATAAATCCATCGCCAACCCGTTGAAATTACTAAGCACCTCCCGGTACATCGACTGGTTTCCGGTGTTCGGCCTCTGCATGGTCCAGTCGAGGCGTTGTTTCCAAAACTTCTTCGGTAGGGTCAGCCTTCCCCCTAGAAACGAATGGCAGACTCCGCCCCCCCTCTCTGACAAAGTCAACGTTGTTATTTTGAAACGCTTGCAAGGATTTTCGTCTCAAGCATTAATAAAAGAATGAGGTCCATCATAGTGATGCTGTTACATTCTGTTACTAGAAGCACCGCCCTTTGTGTACCGTAGTCATGGAAATTGGTGTTTTCTAACTCCCCCAAAAGATAATCACAAAGAGTTGAGTCAACTGAATCCCAGCATCCGGACCTTCTGCTTCATGGACGGACACTTTGTAAAACTCGACCTTTCCGGGCAAGAAAGACTGCAACAAATCCCAAACGCTTCTTTCCAAATTGATCTAATTGTTAAATAAAAGTTTTAAAATACATTTTAACAAATGCACTCCTTGGCGATTTTGATCTTTCCCACTGAGGTAACAGATACATATAGTTTCTTTGAATAAGCGGGGATTTATAACCACTTGCAATCTCGACCGGACTGGAACACGGGCAAATAACTCTCATCCAGGTGTCGCCACTGCCGAAACTTATAACTTTTTTTTTAAAAAAAAAATGCTTTCATCTAATTAGCGACATAATTTCCCCTTCAGTTTTTACTCGCGTATTTAGGTTGCGAATGCAACTCTCCCAAAACACCGACCGTCCTACCATCGCATTTACATAACATTCAATTTGACGAAGAGTAAATGCCATGTGAAACACGAGGCAAAACACGGCCATTCAGTTCCTAAAGACACCTGGCTAAGAAGTGAAAGACGACGAGCTGACGTACTGATTACATACTTATTGTTATTACCTGGTCCTTCCGTTTTCCCAAAGATGCTTTCAGATGCTGGAACTCGTTCCTGCTCACCGTTTATACGTGGATTCCGTTTATGAATTTCCTGCGGGCAGATGACAGCGACGAAACTCCATCAATTGAAATTTTAAAATCCGTAAACCTCCCGCCGCGCCCTCTCTACTTTTGTATGAACCCAGTAAAGCATTCGTTGTCCCTGACGACGATGTTGTCAGGTTTATGCGGTCAGAGGACTCGGAAGGCTGCAACTCCCACCCTTCACCCACCCGAACAGAAATAGTTCTCTTTAAAACGCAAGCGTAAGCAGGGGACTCGCCAACAGACCGAAGAACCCGTGGCTGGACGAAGAAGGAGGCAACAGAACACGGAAACCGTTATTATTACGGAATCGACCGTAGAATATCGCCTATTTCATGCGAACCCCCCCACACTCTTAGTTCATAAGTTCGCCTTCGTGAGAGAAAAGAGGGGGGTGGAGGATGTAGGCACTCTCACGTGGAGCTGGAACTTTCACCACGAGATTCTTTCCATAGAAATATTCCTCCGCGCTCTATTTTTATTTGCATGTTATGGGAGCGCTGGCACCTTAACGCGACGCGCGCGCTCGTGTCGTATCCAACTCATCTGCTAAACAGATAGATAAAAGTGGAGAGCATGACCTTTTCCTAGGTGATCTAGTAACGTCTCTCCACTCACCTGCTATGAAGTGGCAGCGGTCTCTGTTTGTTTACTTTCTAAGGTTTTTGTAGCCGCTCCAAGAAACCCCGAACTGTTTAGCGAATTCGGCGCGTCTAGCCGTATCACTCGCGCTCGAAGTAAAAACAAACATGTCAGTTCAAATTCCTTCTACATCCAAACAAGTAATGAAGAACGATCGTTCACTTGGAGATGCTTGATAAATTGTCCTTAGAGGTGGTGGAGTTGGAGGAAGGGGAGAAAAGGCGAGACATCAGATCGCGTCATCACTTCCGTGTGTTGGTTTTAATTAAGTCACGAAGATTGGTTTTCGGTGGCGAGCGGGGGACCGCTGGCCACGTTGGGAACTCTCCTACGGCGGAGGATCGATTAATTCATGCCTCCGTTCCACGTAGGTTTTACTCGGATCGGAATGTGAAGAGGCTCTTGACCAGGTCGGAGAAGGGAGAGAGAGAGCGTTAGTCTATTTATCGTATGTGCTTGAAGAGCCCAAAGCGTTATTCCTTCTGATAACGGGGGAAGGGAGGGGGCCCAATCACTAGAAAGAAGATACACACGTGATTTCCTC
Organism: Nautilus pompilius; assembly: GCA_018389105.1. Lineage (NCBI taxonomy): Eukaryota > Metazoa > Mollusca > Cephalopoda > Nautilida > Nautilidae > Nautilus > Nautilus pompilius. The sequence goes on along the minus strand of JACATO010000515.1, from coordinate 21,754 downwards.
TTCTGATCATTCGTGCATTTCGGGGAACACATCGTAGCTAATAATTAAAAACGCAGCTACGGTGACCTCGTTCGTATAAGTGAATTTTGTAACATATATATATATATATATGGGCACCTCAACTAACGTTTTTTCTTCTTCTCTCCGAGCGCAAATGAATCTCCATCGTTCATTAATACGACCAATTTGTTTGTGCGGAAAACCGACTGATGTAGGATGGCAAAGTGCAGTATTTAAAAATGTCCGTATTAACCGGAGTTGTGGGTAAAATCGACACACCTACTGACAATCTCTAAAAAAATTAAGTTTACAAACGGAAGTAGCCGATGTTCCCGCTTGACGTTTTCTAACAAAGCTCAGTGACAAAATTATCTATCAACGAAGTCGATAAGTTAATCTTTTACCTAAACACGGATGTTTGTGTTGCAAACTCCTCTCCCTCAGTGGCTCCCACGCTTCCACAGAAGTAATTTGCTAACAGAATTACCGTATATCCAGAATTTTCTCACAGAGGGGTTGCGCCCCTTTGTCTTCAGGGGAGAAGTCTGTACGATTATTTTTGCAAAAAAATTAAGTTCGCCGGTACAAAACATTCGTTCTTATTGGATTACAACCCTGTCTAGGCGGAGCAAGTGCGGCACTTCTAAAGTTGGGCCCAAGGTCCCCCGGGGGCTTTGTGTCAGGTGGGTGCACGAGCTCGCCTACGGGTTTCCCAGGACTGAGCGGGATCTGCTCGGAATAACTGCGCTGGGGGACGAAAAAGGAGGGATCAGGTTGGGGGCCGATTCTTCGCAAGATCGTCAGATTTATTGGTATTTGGCGCCTTATAAGATTAACTGGGTAATAATTCTTCCGTTCTTCGTCTCGACATCATTATCTTGCAAAGAGCCAGAGAAACCATTTTTTGTTTTCGCGGTGCCCCCACCCACAGACAGGTGCGTTTTGAATTGAACCTGATTCATTTGTTTCAAAGGAATCTTCAATATCCCTAAACCATTTCTACTGTAATCATTAATATATATATATCCGTAATGTTACGGGAATTTTCTCTTTTTCATTTATGGTCTTGTTTATTTAAGTCTACCCTAGAATTACACCAGTCTCAATGTCTGCGCCCAAATTACCCGCACCTGAGACTAATATGGGCATATTTTCACCTCTGATTATATAATCTTTTAAAGTTCCTTAATTTTTAAGAAAAAGTTTGTTTTGTTTTGTTTGTTTGTAGTTTTAGCCAACAGCAGCTCAGCCGATTAGTGACGGTCCGAGTGCAAATAAAGAAGCAAAACAGAAGAAAAGGGAAGATTTCTTCATTTCCAAAGCCGCAGGTTCGGAGCGAATACGTGGCGAAAGTTAATCAGTCGAATTCCCTTGGAAGAGTCCCCCTCTCCACAGACACTGGGAAGGCTGATCCCCTCCTCGCCTTGGTCGGCGAGACGTGTTTTTCCGTAACCGTCGCCACGTTCGGCCCTCACCCCCCCTTTCCAGGGAATACGAGTTATTAGTTTTAGTTAATCCTCGAGGCGGAAGTGACCTCGCCCGGACTCGCGAGACTTTATAACGGGGGCGGGGCTACTGTAGCCGCGAAGAACGAGATTCGATTGGCCAGATGCGCTATCTACACACAGACCCCCTTAACTATCGTGAGAGGGAAAAAGTGTCCTTTGAAAACTAATTAGTTCTAGATTTTATTATTTTAAAGCCGCCCCCCCCCACTGTAAGTTCGTCGTTTTCCTGGTTTATTTGTAGAAAGTCAAGGCTGTTGCATTTTCATGCAGCAATATTAACAAGGAAGACAACTTCGGCGATGGAGCGTAGTTCCACGGCTGTCCGTTAGGCTTCAAGCGTTGCCAATTCTACGCCATCGACTATGACAGGGATGTCTTTTTGTTTGTCTCCCCACCTTCATTTTTATCCTAGCAGGCCCAAGACTTGGCCGTTTTTTTGTTTGCTTCATTCCAATTTCTGTTTTGTAAATCTATCACTCATTAAGATCATCGATCATTCGTCAAACTTCAGTGCGCGAAAGTCAACGTCAAACAGGTAAATTTCCAAACGTCACACAATCCTTCTTTCGTGAGTTCACAACCGACCGGAGATAAAGTGACCCTCCGCCGGAAGTGGAACCTACTAGAATCTGATTGGTGTATCAGAAAATCTGAGCACTGCTGGCTCTCTTGAGTTTTGAATAATCTATTTAAATAATAACGTTGTGATGAAAGGTACGTAACACTAGTGGTTTCTTTTGTCAAACAATCAGATATATGTCCACATTTTATCATTCATTCCTGCTGGTAAAAGACTCAAACATGGTAATAAGTTAGGAAAATCGAACAATCGACAGTCTCGGATTTTTGTTTATGTTTTATGAGTAATGAAAAATTCTTTAAATTAACAATTTCTAATATTTTAATCACGTCTCTGGAAGATAAGTGTACCCCTTTTAGAAGTTATTTTCCCCTTGGATGCCATGCGCAAATATTTTGTAGTATTTCACGCTAGTGTTCTGTTGAGACGTCATATTTAAAAAAGAAAAAACAATCCAAAATATCCGAGAAAATGAATCTTTTGAACGAATATATGAAACTCATCTCAACAAAGTTAGCGAATGTTTTCGGAACCAGGTGAAAAAGGACACCGATTCAGCTTAGTACTTTTTTTTTTATCTTTTAATGCAACCAGTCAAAATTAACAAGAATATTTACTCGCAGATTTATCCCGATTGGGTCGTGGTGTTCGTAACTTGCCCGCTCGTCGAGTCGTCTGAGGCACTCCGCCTCCCAAATAGCTTCGAATACCAGTCATCTAGCCAGCTTCTAACGTGTCCAAGTAGAATCTTTCACCAACGATCGTACACTTAGCCTCATCCTAATATAATGTACCTTTCTCCGTCTCCTTGCTCCACTCGAATATCGAGTCCCGCATGTAGAATTACCAGGAAACGCGAGACAACACCTATGTATTTTTTGTTCCTAATATAATGTACCTTTCTCCGTCTCCTTGCTCCACTCGAATATCGAGTCCCGCATGTAGAATTACCAGGAAACGCGAGACAACACCTATGTATTTTTTGTTGTTGTTGTTGTTTTATTTGGTATTTTCAAACAAGCAACTGAAAAGAAGACTGGTGATGCACCTTTAAATTACCAATCCTGAGTAATGATTGTTGTTTTAATTTTACTTAACTTTTTTAAAATAATTTTTAGTTCTACCTATTACCACGAAAACTGAACGGAATTACCGAGTTACATCAATGTACTCGTTCGCAATGTCGAGTTACCTCCCCCTCACCACCTGTGAACTATGGAAGTTAACGGCGTTTTTTAAAATAGTCGACATCGCGTCTGCACGTGATAGTTCAGGTCAACCTGGGTCTACACGACGAAAAAATTCGGTTAGCCTTATTGATAAACGATAATCCCCCTAAAGTGCGGGCTAATCCAGACTTCGAAATTAAAGCAATAACTGTGTTGTAACATAATGGTCAGCTAAAATAAGTAATCAAACAGCATATCTAAATGTGGCCCTTTTTAAAAAAAAAATGGGGGGAAACCAGTAGTTAAATATGATTAATGGTAAAAAGTTCGATTTGACATGAGGAGATCTTTACCTGAGAGCTTTAAAACAGGCTAAAGAGAAAGAGTAAATTGTACTATATTAGAGTATATTATTAACGATGGCATAAAAACTGTTAGCTAAATACCACGTTAAGATGATGGTACTTAAGTCTTTATCCTTTGATGTCAGTCATTGGAAATGACGTTTCCTGTGTTGAGCCGTTTCAAGTGTAGTGAACACCAAAAGCTATGTCGAGAAAATTGCGAAATAGAAATCTGCTCAGAAACAGGAGAAACCCGAAGTACACGCAGTACGTTCATGTAGAGAGCCGGTATGGTAGAGTGTGAGAGACTTGCCCCAAGCTCGTGCTGAAACCACCAATATGTAAATCCGTATCTTATATTATTATTATTATTATTATTATTATTATTATTATTATTATTATTATTATTATTATTATTATTATTTATAGCGGAATTAAAGTCTGCTGATTATTCGTGACGTTTCAGTAATGCGTGCTATATAAGATTCAGCAATTAGGGATACAGAGGGCCAAAATCCAAGTAATAACCGTTTAAAGCTGTATCATACTAATCCCAGGAGTATATTGCAACTGAAAGCTGGGCACGTCTACAGGTTGTCCATGGTGAGCGCCCTACAGAAGGTTATCAGTTATTCCGAAGAGACAGGCAGAGCAGATGCGGATTAGGCCGTTGTTGTGGTTATGTATTTGTAATGATTTAGTCGCTACTTCAGGATGAACCTATAATCCAGTCCAATGAAAACGCGCGTGTGACGGTAAACGAGACTTCCCATTGTCCTTCTGATTGGACTAAGTTTCCGCGGTCCTATTAAAGCAGATGTTGGTTAGCTTGCAGAGTATTTCAATGTTGCGCCAACACGGTACCAAAATCGAGCGGCGGTGAGAGTGATTAGAATCCGATTTAAATAGTTTAGTGGATTAGCCTAACAAATGACAAACGAAATCGAATGTTTCCCGATACAAGTATCTTAGACTCATGCGAACAAGAGGCGATACCACTGTAACAGTAGGGGCGACAAGGACTAGTAGTCATAATGAATATACTTTAAAACGGTAAAAGGAAGAACTGACTACGGTGTCTTAAAGCTGACAGGAGGTTCCTAGCCATACTGTAAATTGTAAGACTTCCAGTCCCTCTGACTTTCTGTATTTGCATTATACCTAACAACATCCCCTCTCCTAAACAAACTACAGAATACTTCGGTACAAAGCTGACCCTTTAAAAAGACCCCCAGTAGAAGACTTTCGCTTTATTTCATCACACCACGGTAGCAGAGCTGTCCTCAAACCATTTAAAAAAAGGAGGAGAACGGGGGACAAACGAAATCATCAGAACAAAATAGGAGTAACATTTTTTTTTGCATGTTCTTCCCAGGCGAAATCCCCATTAGTTTTCAGTCTGTCTGTTTGCTCTGTTATTGTCGAGAACAGGCAGCTTTCGGAATAAATTATGCCGAACGAGCTATACCGCGTGAACTCTGCGCAGTTCCGCGAAACGGGGGAAAGAAAGAGAAAAGTCTCGCAGGACGGTTAAAAAAAAAGAAAAAAGGGGGGGTGTTGGGAGGGGAGGCCAGTGACCGAGCATTCAGCTCGGTAGGCATTGTCCGAGTCACGTTTGCGAAATAGCAACTTTGAATGGCCCGTTCCCCTCGCGAAGCGAGCTGATTGTGAAGAACGGCTGCTTCTCGATGCCAATTCACGACCATTTATGCCTTCTAATGGGGATTTGTTGATACGCCTGCGCCTCTTTGTTGTCTGTCCTTGGCCGGCTTACTGAATAAACGGCTGGAATTCTGTCTCACGAAGTCAACCGTTGTTTTGCGTCTTGAAAAGGGCTCTGTATTATTTGTCCGGCGCGCAGCCTCGCATCCACGATTCCTAACTCAGATGCGATCATCTTCTTCCGTCGGAGCCAACACCTTACCGGAAATTGCACCGGCAAAGGGATAAAAGACTGGAGATTTGACTGCGGCCGGCCGCTTGTTCCGTATCTAACTGAAAAAAATGGTTTTCTTAGTCAACTGTACACATCCTAATGCTGTAAATATGTCTGGTTTCACTCCGCTTCCTTAATCCTCATCATCTCCCATTGTTTTAGCGCCATCAGTACATCGCGAACGCTTGCAACGGCCTCCAGCGACTTCACTTCTCTGGGATTCTCATTATTTCTCACTGTATAAGAGTCGTGTCTATGCATCGCACAAATCCCCATTGACCTTCTCGCCACGATTTTCTTATTATATTCTTGCCATCAAAGCCTTGATTTTTCAATAAGTTTTAGTTCATCGGGATTCCCGATAGTTCTTATCGTGTAACATATTATTCCTCACGGTTCTGCCCTTGTCAGTCCAGCGCACTAGATCTTTCATCATTCCTCTATGAGTAGTAACCTCAGGGCCGCACCGTTTTCCCAAAAGCTTTCATAATAACCTCTGAGGATTTTTTTAAAAAGTTAAAGCTTTGGGAATTCGACACGAACCAAGATTATTGTAACAAATTAATTAAATAAATAATTAAAGTCTGGATTAATTTCAGACGTAATCCCGTGTTTTGTTTCCCCACACGGAACACGTAGTGTTCCCACCTGGGCGCGCCCAGCTTCGATTCGGTCTCGGTTTATTCCAAATCGAGTTCCTAGTCCAGATGATCCAAAAACGAAACCCTTAAGCAGGTTGGTAAGGGTTCTAAATTATTCTAACGAGACGATCGTTGCTAGAAGCCATCGCATTCTACTGGTTTTCAGGAAATCAATACTTCCGTTTGAAAATATTCGACGCTGTAAGAGACAAGTTTAATACCATTTCAATAGCTATATGTGTGCCGGCGAGTTAATAGGGAACACGACCCCGCATATCCCGCCGTTGGAACGAGTTAGCCTCTTGCCCTTTTGTCCCTCCTCCGCGCGGGTGGTAGGTCATGTTTGCCGTGTTCTACAAGATTAGGCAGAGTCGGGAATAGGTAAAAGATAGCTTTTATCGATGTTTTGACCCAACTGGAGGGGACGGTGCGAAGACCAGAACAGTACTTTGAAGTGAAGCTGCGTCCTAAAATGTAACTTTAAAGGTGATTTATTTGTGATCGATTACGCCTCGCCGCAGGAACGACATTAGCCATACAATCGTGACCCCACCCAACTCTTTTCTCTCTCCTTCTCAGAACCGCTCAGTCCGTGTCTCATAATATATATATATTTTTTTTTTCTTTTTTTGTAGTTTTCGACCCCAATAGAAATGTAAGAATCAAGACTGTTTGTGGTGACTAATTGGTCGCTTTAACCGGCCCCCATCCCCGGCAAAGAATATGACGGGAGAGCATGACATTTTGCCCCCAATGGCCTCTTGGGTAGCGTCGTATTTGCAAACAACCGTACAACGGCTACAGAGCCTCGCTTGCAAAACTCTACCCGGTAAGTTTGCTATGTCTTAATAACCGTAATGATTCATATACAAAAACTCTATGGATATAGGTAAACTGTCTGACAAGTAGAAGTATTGCAAATCGAGCATCTATTCAGAACTGTTTACCGCTAGGCAAAACCTTTAGCCAGAAGATAAAACGTTCCCTGCCGCATCTTGACTAGCAACTTTCCCCACCTTTTTTTAAATCTACAAACCCTCACCCCCCCTTTAAAAGTGTCAATAAGGTAGATTTACTTTTATCTTTTTCGTTCACGTGCTTATCTGTACGTTCCCATGGCGACTAGTCGTGTCAGTACGTGATTTCGGGAAAATTGGACTTTTCTTTCCTTATTAAGATCGCGGTCACTGAACACGTCTGCTTCAAGTAAAAACAACCTCCCCGAGTTCATCCAGTCTACGCCGGTTCACTGGCCATGTCCGATCAGCGTGTGAACGTCTTATTTGATTTGTCAATTCTTAAACAGCCACTCTCCTACCGACGACGAGATCTGTTTTCCATATGGGCGCTGTCTATTCCAAACCACCACTCACCACTTCCACCTCTCTTCGCTTCTCCAAACACCGGGAAATCGCGGTGTTCTGCCACCGGCCAACGGGGTTGAGTATCAAAATAGCACCCAGCAACAACAACAACAAAAAAAGCACAGTTCACTCTGATGGCTGCTGATTTCCTAGATCAATTCAATTATCAGCCCTCGCTGCTATTGGTGCTAATCAAATTGGCGCGATTCTTAGGAGGCCGTTTTGTATTGGCCATTGGAGTCGTTTTACTACAAGGTCTGAGCGAGGTATGGTTTTTTTTACAGCGCGGCTCGTGGTAAGTGAGCCTCGGGACCTAGAATATACCAGCAGAGCGACAGTGAACAGAGTTTGCCCGCTCAGCATCGTTACGGTCTTCGAGAGTTCCAACGCTGCGTCGTGTGGAACAGTCTGGTTTGAGCAGCCATCGGCGTAGCGTACCAGGATTATGCCAGGTGTGTTTGAATAGCCATCGGTGTGATTACGAGCAGGTTTAGACTAGGTTTTTTAATAGCCATCGGTGTAGAATTGGCCCCGACGGAGGTCAGTACAGACGTTTGACCAAACCACGTGTTGAAGCTTCAAGCAAATTTAGATCAGATTTCTGAGTAGCCATCGGTGTAGAATTGGCCCCGACGAAGGTCAGTCCAGACGTTTGACCAAACCACGTGTTGAAGCTTCAAGCAAATTTAGATCAGATTTCTGAGTAGCCATCAGTGTAGAATTGGCCCCGACGAAGGTCAGTCCAGACGTTTGACCAAACCACGTGTTGAAGCTTCAAGCAAATTTAGATCAGATTTTTGAGTAGCCATCGGTGTAGAATTGGCCCCGACGAAGGTCAGTCCAGACGTTTGACCAAACCACGTGTTGAAGCTTCAAGCAAATTTAGATCAGATTTCTGAGTAGCCATCGGTGTAGAATTGGCCCCGACGGAGGTCAGTCCAGACGTTTGACCAAACCACGTGTTGAAGCTTCAAACAAATTTAGATCAGGTGTTTGAGCAACCATCGGTGTATATTTAGCAATAACTGGTTTATCCGAACTTAAACAGCGTCAAGCTGGTTGTTTTCGCAACAAGAAGAAATTATGGATAAGTCAAATAAATATCAGATGTCTAATGAAGGAAGCTGTCCACGAAAAACACTGGAAAATCTCCACGAGAGTCAAAGCGGTGCTCTTTTGAGTAAATAAACCCTGACGTTTGTTTATTTGTGTGTTAGAGCAAACCCCAGCCGTATCTATACCACTAACCTAATAGACGTTCATGGCGACTATTTTTGCTTCTTCTTCTTCTTCTTTTTGCAAGCAGTGACGCGAATGATTAATAGTTCAAGTCAGCAGAAATTTGACGATTCAGCTTCAGGCAGACTTACCACCCCTCCACTTGTTCGTTTCATTTTGTTTCTCCCGTAAAGCGCTTATCGACACAGGGACAGTCCAGGAAATAAGCGGGCTATTGGCGTGATATCTATCAGTTCAAAAGATAAGAATGATTAACTCTTCCGTATTGATCAGTCTGACCTGAATTCTTTCAACCCGTTCGTCTCCGTCACCGTCGAATCTTGGGTCTGATTTCCTTATCGAAGACCAGCTCTGTGCCGATTCTTTATTACACCTCCCCGTCTCTGCTCCCCCGGATACTGTCCAGCAGCATCCTGAACTTTCAGCCCAGGCTAGCGACAAACAAGCATCACCCCCCCCCCCACCCTCCGAGAGAAGCTGAGTCGTTCACGGTTCTGACCAAAACCAAATCCTATTCAGGTTAAGCTAATAAAATTAGGTTTTATTTGAATATGAAAAAATAAACTACTCACGAACGGCAGGTTGAGGGAGCAGTTCTAAAGGGAAAATAAATCTAGAACAATATTCGAGATTATCAACACTCTGACGTATACAATTTTACTATAAAATATGTAGTACAGTGATTTTATCTCTCTCTCTCTCTCCTCTCTCTCTCTCTCTCTTCTCACTCTCTCTGTGTGTGTGTGTACTGACGTCATCTCTCTGTGTACTGACGTAATCTCTGTGTGTGTGTGTGTACTGACGTCATCTCTCTCTGTGTGTGTGTGTACTGACGTCATCTCTCTCTCTCTTTATCTCTCTCCTCATCTCTCTCTCTCTCCCCTTATCTCTCTCTCCTCATCTCTCTCCTCATCTCTCTCTCTCTCTCTCTGTGTGTGTACACTGACGTCATCTCTGTGTGTGTGTGTACTGACGTCATCTCTCTGTGTACTGACGTAAACTTTCTCTGTGTGTGTGTACTGACGTCATCTCTCTGTGTACTGACGTAATCTTTCTCTGTGTGTGTGTACTGACGTAATCTCTCTCTGTGTATGTGTACTGACATCATCTCTGTGTGTGTGTGTGTGTACTGACGTCATCTCTCTCGCTCTCTCTCTCTCTCTCTCTCCCCTTATCTCTCTCTCCTCATCTCTCTCCCATCTCTCTCTCTCTCTCCTTATCTCTCTCTGTGTGGTGTTACTGACGTCATCTCTCTCTCTCTCTCTCTCTCTCTCTCTCTCTCTGCTCTCTCTCTCTCTCTCTCTCTCTCAAAAAACAAGATTATCGTAAAATTATCCCGATATGGTGAGAATTTATTTTTCCTACTAAATTCATTTTGAAGTTGTTACAGATTTTAGACCGTTTTCAATTCCAGTTGTTTATCGAATAGGTCCGTGCGGAATCAAAAAGTCAATCGAACAAGACCGCTAGGTGGACATGAACCGGGTGCTATCAGACAGTCGTTGGAAACTAAGCGCTAACAGAAAAACCTCGATCAATTTATTGACACAGATGCGTCTCACTACTGGAGGAAACCAGTGACATTAAAAATGTGATTTTTTTTTTTAAATACAACATAATGGGTATCTTCCAACTGCAATCCGTCGTTGTAGTTTTGGACCGACTCTTCGAGAGTTGTTGTTATCTTGATCAGCCATCGGTGTTCTTTGAAGTATTTTCGTTGAAGCTGCTCAGAGTTGTACCGAAACAACATTTCAGCTTTAAGATCGATAGTTTCAATTCATTGGTTTGTTTGTTTGTTTTCATTTGTTTCCAAAAACCGTGTTGTCTAAGCCTGACGGAATAATTTTATACTAAAATTAGTTAGCCTCTTATAGACCGAACTTGGCAGATTCCGTTGGCGGATTTTGTATTCCCGCCCATCTTAAGAACCATTTAAATTTCTCTCTTTGATAAACCGCGGCTTATACCAGCCACTAAACGTTCTCGCCTTTCGGATGTTTTCCCGATAAAGAATCAAATATTTAATTCTAAGCTAAAATATAACAAACAGTCTTAATACCTTTTCATTTATTTTATTTTTTTGTTTTAAAAAAAGAGTTTCTTGGAAGTATGCGACTCGGCCTTTCAACGGCCGTCCCTTTAATAAATGTCCTAAACAAGAAAAAAAAAGGCTGGGTGACCACCACCCGTATGTGCTATTTATTAAATACGAACGATAGTGAAAATGATTCTCGATGCCACGTAGATGTAGACTCTTTAATGCATTCACGAACAGGTCAGAGCTGAATCTTCGTCGATTGCTTGCTTTCTTTCGTAAATTATTCGTCGTTAGGCGTACTGTGGCGATTACACACTGGCTCCAAACGAAAATCTCTCGGTATCTTCTCTAAAAGCGAAGAAAACTACGGTTGTGCTTCCATTTCACAGCAGACAACAAAAGCCTTAATTTTCCGCAGTTTTATCTCTTTTCATCGTTTTTTTTTAAAAAAAACAAATTAGAATTCCAATTTTTTTTGTCGAAAAATTGCGAGTTCTTTTATTTTTTTTTTGTATGCTTCTAATTCCTGACATGACACCCGCACAAAGTGCCCACCTGTCGCTTGAATTAACCAATTTAATAGAAACGCCAAATGGTTTAGATAATAAAATCGCATTCTTGGAATTCTAACGGCGGACGCATCAACGAGAAGTAGCTATCACGTGACGTCTCCCCCCATCACCCATCCCTGAATCGCACCGCCCTCTTTAAGAGCTGATAATTGGACATTTCTCTGAGCGCGATGTCTAGATATTACTTTTCTTTGTTCCAGATCAAATTAAGCCGGAAAATTAAAAAAAAAAACTCCCCGGTATGCATTGCATTTCTTTTGCTCTGTTGATTCGCGCATACTCTATTTGTTTCTGTACGTAATTTCAGTCATGTTTCCCCTTTAGTAGCACTCTCCTTGTTCGGAAACAGAAAAGATTATTTTCGTCGACAACTGCCGACGCCACCTCCAACTATGATGCAGTCCCTAAGACTGACCTATTTGACTGACACCTTTTGAATTTGTATCTGGATAACGTTTACCCCTATTAAATAAACATATCAAGAATTGAGTGTGTGTGTGAAGATCTCGCAAAATCCTTGATGGGAATTATTTCGGGAATATTTAAAAATCTAACACCTATTATAGTTTTTGTTTTGCAAAGTGATTTTACAAATGTTAAGTCAAGATGGCTTCCCCCCACTTTAGTGTTATACGAACTCATTTTAAAAGATTAAACGATGTAATAACATGACCAGGTGCTAACGACAGATAAAGTATGAGTACATGCCGTTTTGAATAGGTTATTATGCACTAATGTACTTTCTCTAAAATGTAGTCACTAATTGCGTGTGCGTGCTTGATTCAGAAATAATGTACCAAAGGGGAGGAATCTTTTATTACTTTTATTTATCAATCTCTCAGCCCGTGAAATCTCCTTGTGAGTGTAAACAAACAGAAAGAGAAAGAAACGAATTTAACTTCCTAATTGCAATGCATGCCATAATCGTGTGTCAGTTCTTCACAGTGATGCCTTCTCTCGGTCACCAGACCCCTACTTTCATACCTGGCTGTTTATCGAAGGGGCGTAGTCTTCTTTCCAGCCGAGAAGTCCACAGGGGTAGAATTGCGAACCAGAAACTGGACATTTCAATATCCCGTGTGTAGTGGAAATTGTCGGCATGGTTTCTTTTGAGAACTGCCGCTGATATGTCATTCCACAATTCAGTTAGCAGAAAGAATTCTATTTGCCACCCGACAGTTAAGTCAATTTGTATACACGTCTTTTAGTCGGTCTTGCTTGTTTTATCCCTCTAATTTTTCGAAATTTGAAAGACTATTTTGATCAGCATTTATACGAAAGAACTTTTAATTATTTCAAACATCTGTAATAAATCACTTCTCCTATGTTTCGACACAAAAATAAATGGAATCATATATATATATATATGGGTCCAAAATACTGATTCCATTTACAATTTATGTAAATAAGAATAATACTTATATTAGGGATTTAATTATACAAGAACACAACAAGAGAGCGTGGTTCAGAAGTCTGAGTCCGATTAAACTTTCTTGGCTTAAAAGTTATTTTCTGAAATCTAAAACGGATTCAGATATTATTCATCTCATGTCGGTAACATTTCAGATAGAATATTAAGATCGAGGCGGAGATTTTAATTGGAATTGCAGCTTTATATCGTGATATTCGCAGAATGGAGATGGAAAAGGGGGCGAGTGAAGATGTACGTTGGTCAGATCGCGGCCTTGGTAAAAGAGAGGCAGAGCCAGTGATTTGTAGCATCCAAACTGCAAATTTCTAAGGGTAGAGACACAGGAGGTTGGGAGATTTAAAGCCACTGCTTGCGAGTGAAATCAAGATAAGGAACTTTAAAGGGAGACAGATCGCTGTGTTGTGCTATGTACCTATGCAATAGACGAGAGCAAATTCTTCTCACGTTCAAGAGCAGCTGGTTCTGAACGAGCAGAGTGAAGAGAGGACTTGCTTCTGTTGGGCTTAATGGAAAGGAGGAAAGGCAGCAGCAAGCGGAGGAACGACTGGCAGGGCACGAAAATACTCAAACTATACAACAGAGATCGGGAGGAAAAACGTTTTATTCACGAATGAATCAAAACTTAAAATGTTCTGCACTCACAGAAGGCCGAATGCGAGACGCAGATCTCGTGAAAGATGAGCAGAAAGGGGCTGTTGCGATGGCAATGGACAAAGTATCTGAAGCACTGAACTGGTAGTCGGGTAAGATCAGTTGGTAACCACCTTGATTTTGAACAAGATAATGAATGATCCACGCTTCTGTAAACTACGTAGGCGGTACTTGGAAGGAGAAGAACATGTAAGCATATGGAAAATCGTGAAATTTCCTCGCCAGTCTCCCGTTCTTACCATATAAAGCATTTATAGGATCATCTTACGATACAGAAAGGCACCGTCTTACTTTCTCCCACACGGTCTGGAGTGCAATATCCGGGTGGTGGATCAGCGTAGAACAAGGTGTTAGGTGAACCGACTGAGGACCGTGTTACTGTAGAATTGTATTCCTACCATATTTACCATTTTCATAAAAAATTCTTAATGGATTCAGACTTCCCCCTACTGTGTGTGTTTGCATGTGTTGAAATTTTATCGTTATTCGCCAAAACCTTCATGTCCTCGTCGATTCTTTTACTACACTGAAAGTAACTCCCGTTTACAGACTGTGTCGTGTTTATTGAAGTTCTAAACTCTTCTGTTGCCATTTCTTGACTTGGATTATCTTTTAAATATCTGGGCATGTGTCATTTCTAAATGTACAAAAATTGTCTTTTTATATTTGAGTAACAATTTTATTCAGTTGAGTACGAACTCTTGTGAATAAATTGTCTCGCTAATTAACATGTTGAGTCTCGGGGTTGGAATTGGTGCCAAACCTACGCTTTCCTTTACTTTTCTTGCCGTTTCTTGATGAAGCAATTACTCTTTCCGAAATATCTTATATTTATTCAAACATATTTACCAACGGTGTCATTTCCAAGTTACGAATTTTACCGAAACCTCACGAACGCCAACCCCCCCTTTTTAAAAAAAAAATCCGACTTGTTTCCATAGAATAATCGCATGTAGAATCACCTTTGAAAGTTTGGCCTCGTTGCTTAGCTTTGTTTCGTGTGAAAAACGTCACGACAGCGTCGTCATCGATTTCTGCGCACCTGACCTTAGCTTATAGTTGATAGATGAAATAATAAAATTTCATTTCTAAGACAGCGGTCTTTAAAGGATTTACAACCCCCGCTGAATTATGGCCGAGCCGATTATGTCTGGGCGTTTAGTAAAATGGCAAATTAAAAAAAAAAAAATTACATGATATATAAGATTAGAATCTAAAATTAAAATATCGAAATGCACCTACCTGGACTCAGACTGACGGCCTCTTTTTTTGGGGGGGGGGACTTTAACCACAGCCGTGCGACGGAAGTTAGAAATGTGGCATTATGGGACTGGTCGATTAAAGCGCTAATCAGAAGAAAAAGAAACACACAAAAACATTTTTGTATTTCTTTGATTTTGTATCGCCATTGCATGCACGTGTCCATATTTGGCCTCTCCGCAAACAAACAACGCCAAGATTAAAAAAAAAAGGGGGGTTAGCCCTAGAATTTGCCCCCCCTTTTTTTTTTGTTCGATTGTACTAACTTTAGGTTAAATAACTATTAGACTCATTTTTTATTCTTTTGTACTGCTTCCGGACCCGCGCCCTTCTAGACAAGAAGAATCAGACCGGGCTTTGCGTGTCAGAAAGGCCCAACCGCGGTCGGTAGAATGCGTGGTATCTGTATACGCCGCAGTCGCTGGAGGCGGCCAAACATATAAGCCGCGGCCACTTTTTTTCGGTAATTGCAGACACGCGAGTTTGGCCGCAAACCTTAGCCTCAGATCGGCCTCGCAGACCCCGATATGATTTCAAACGACCTATCGTCAGAAAAAACAAACAGAAAACGGTGTATATGTATTATCACAAAGGTCTGCATAGTCCATTCAACATGGCCAGTGTATACAAGGGTGGGGTGGGGAGAGGGGGGGTGACCCTATTACCGATAAAGACGCGAAATTAGATATATCGATCTATATTATGTTTGTATGACAGGAGCAGAAGAATGACAGATGAACGGCGCCAGATACACACAACACACACACACCACACACCACACACACACACAACACACACCACACACTAAAAAAACCTGTTCAGTTTTCGAAATATACGTAAGTGGCATCGACATTTAAGATGGAAAATTAGTAAGACAAAAATGGAGGGAAAGCTACCAAGTAAATAAAGACTTTTGGTAATTATGTAGCAAACAGCTCTAATGGCGTCGCCAGATGTTTGGTTATTCCCAGTCCGCATCTCTGTCGATTTTCATCTGAACCTCTAAGATTTACTCAGTGACGTCACTGGCACTGTTTCTGATAGTGGTGGTCCCGTTCTGACTTGATCGAGAGATTGCTAAATGAAAATTAATTGAAAGAGAATTAAATCCGGCGTGGACACTCGAGAAAGTTTGATTAGATCTCATCCTCGGTTTCAAGTGGCCCGAAACAGCTGATGACATCTAGTTGAAGTGCAAGGCTGTGATGCATGCGTATCTAACCATCAACCCACCCAAATACAAAATGAAATTTATAACTTGCATTAATTTTAATAAATTAAAACTTTTAGTACTGTCTAAACATGTTTGACTGTCGCCGTAGCTCTTCTGTCGAGGAGTCTGTAAACAACTTGGGCGCGTCATATTTGTGAAAGAATTTATGCTGCTCTAAGTTCTTTGCATTGGTTCTGACTTTCTACTCTCTTTCAAAAGGAGCTCAAGACACACAAACTGTTGGTTTCTGACTTAAAGGTATCACAACATTCAATTAACCAGTACTTAAACGCATTTGATATTTTGTAATCAATAACTTTGGCACCGAAAATGAATCATGAATGATCACGGTGCATACATTAACAAAGAATCTTAGCATTCCTTAATTTAATAGAGCTACTGAGTCATCATCAGTCAGGTACGATGTCTTTACAAATTTGTATGAGTTTATATACAAAGTTAAAAATTCTCTTAACTTTAAAATTTGCAATTATATAAGAGTTGCACACAAAAAAGTTCAATTTTCACAGCATTTATAGATGTTTCAGCTTTGTCCGATTAAAGAAATTTCAGAAAACCGGTCTGCCGTCCATGTTGCAATTCAAGGTCTGAAATTATTATTTTTAGCTGATTTTCATATGTCAGGTCACTACGCTATCTGCAGTTCTTGTTTCAACGTCATCTTGGAGAACATCTGGAGGAAGAGTCGCCAGCAGCTCGTTTTTCCGTTGTGTCAAACGAAGAAGGTAAAAGTTAGAAAACATCTTCGATTAGATGTTTAAAAAAAAATGTAAAACAAAATCA
>JACATO010000515.1:0-2500 GCA_018389105.1 Nautilus pompilius | reverse complement strand
CTATGTAAATAAACGGAGAAATTCCCTCTCGCTTCAGCCACCATCGCATCTTACTTCTGCTCAACGCTATAAGAATCGTTGGGACGTCAGAGACGCACTTGGTTATCTAAATATTTCCCACGTCGCGGACAGGGATAGGATAGAATGGTTGCAAGCCGTGTGACGTCAAAACTCGCCCGCCGATGTACGACAGATAGTGGCGCACCATGCGGTTTGTATTTGAAAGACTGACCTGCTTGACCTTCACGGCAGCACCCTTTTCAGAAATGCTAAGCAACATCTAGAGGTCAGACAGATTTTTTTTCGTAGCGCCATCTCTGAGCAAAATAAGACCACGTGTTCACGCGAGAATAACACCTCTCCCAGTATACATTTTAAATTTTTTTAAATTAAAAGTTATTATTTAATAAAAACGCAACAACCCCAGCTCGATGCCGGGTTATCTCTCTGTGTTAGGTCATATTATAAATTCTGGTACGCACGAATAACGAAGTATCAGAGATCCTTTATAGCAGATACCCGAATGACGCCATTTCTTGGAGTTTAAAATAAATTATAGTCACGTGACGTTGCCTCTTCCTACTCTGGGCGGAGGCGGGTTAGTTCGCGTGCGTCAGCCAGTTAAACGTTATTATTCCATGTGTTTGTCGCTATCTTTTGCGCGGAAGCCAAGCCGTCCTTATCGCGGCTCCTAATTTAGTCCGTTTGAGGTGATTGTTTATTCGAACGAATGTAAAATGAAAAATAACAGCGAGGCAAGCGACGATTCAAAAGCAAAATAGAAACGGAGCGAAACCAAAAGCTCGAGGACAGATTAAGAAAGGAACACAATTAAAAACTAACAAGGAAACAATTGACTATCATCTTTCGTCCTCATCTGAACTCAATTTCTTTTATCAATAAAATGTCCAGATAGCATTTAATTTGCCGTCTTTCCGTCGCCTCCCCCCCTGGTTTGTTTAATTTACTTATTTTTGCTTCTTTTGAAATTCATTAAGTAATGAAGGTTTTGAGCTACTGTTTCATTTTTGTCCTTGTTCAGGCTGTTTGGCTTCACTAGCGGTTTCGGCGTGTAATTATTATTCAGCCATCTGGGGGACTGGGAAAGTAAGTCTGTGAAAATCTTCTAATTACGTTTCCTTGTTTTACTTCCCCACCACTTTGTCTATATTCCTTTCTTCGTCTACCAATCCGCCACTAGTATTACTTCACGTTCGCCTTTTTTTAAAAAAAAAAAAGAGCCTGCCAGCTTACCATTATATTTAAAAAGTTGGCAGGGAGTCCCACGGAAACGGCACCGCCAGGTGATTGCCATTCATCCAGATACCGCTTTTATAATGCTTCACCCCCACGCCTACGTCACTTCCGGTCTCGTAGCCGAGACGTCGTCCGTCACGATGACGTTATAAACTCAAAACTTTCGTTTTACTATGAAAGGAGTATTAAAGGTCCACTTGACGGCTCGGAAACTACCTGAATAAGAGTGTGGCCCGTTGTAGATTTGCACAGATGTTTGCTGATGGTATTTTAAAAGAATTATTTGTCATTGAAAGTTGAATAGTTTGTCAATGAGGTAAAACGAAACAGTTTGAAGCCCACACCTATGTTACTTCCGCTTATGGCTCGATCACAAAATTATCAAACACGCTTGAGAAGTAAAGTAATCGATTAAATGTTTTCATATCGATACACCAAATACCGTGTTACCTGGTGTTTACGAGCTCTGCTTGAAGTGTGGGGTAGAACAAAAAAAATGAAAGGACTGATTTAGAACCTAAAACACGCGCCATCTTGTACAACTGTGACGGCACACTGTTGTTCGTATTTGTCTGGAGATGTGACGTCGCCGTGCGTGCTAGAAAAACCATCGAAAGGTTTAAATTTTCCGGCATTTACCTAAAAATGGTCATACAGGTAAGCGGGAAAAATGTTTTCAGTTATGTTGTTTATTAGCAGATATCTAGTGCTATGTTAAGAAATGACGATTAAGCCAGTTATACGGTACAAATATCACCTGAGCCATAATAGTTTGTAAAAGCTGAGTGAAACTTAATCAAATAAGAGTACAGGTGTTAAAATATCTTGAACAAATTTTATTTAAATATTTAAACTAATAACTTTTTAATTTTTTTAAAATTTGTTTGTCTGTAGATAAAGTTGAGTTTCCTCTACAATTTTATTCTCACCTCTTCCCTGATTTGTTTCCTAGATATTTTTCTCGTGTCCATTATTCGTGATTCTCCTGGCCTTTCTCTGCATGAGTTTCGTTAAGCTATTCGGCAGCATTTATGAGTCTATGAAGATCCTAGATCTCGGTGACTCTCACTTTTAACTGTAGTATAGAAGATTTTCCCCAATTGCATATTAAATTCAAAGCTGGGTTTTAGTTTTTAAGGCAATCGGTCTGCCCCCCCCCCAAAACGTTGGTTCGGATGTAATTTCCAAGCGTGAAATAGTCGTAGCGAGGTAATCAGAAACTGATTGGAAAAATCAAACGAAA
>JACATO010000514.1:0-51747 GCA_018389105.1 Nautilus pompilius | reverse complement strand
TTCCCCTCGCCACTGGATGTGCCAATACCAGAAAAAATACTTTCTAGGTACGGGAAAATTATTATTCCCTTTAAATGATATGACACCTTGCCGGGTCTGCCGTTCCTCTCGGCCAGAGGAGCGGCAAATGTTGTTGAGGAGCCTCGCAGGATCAGAGAGACCAGACCATTGACGGAAAACCGTGTCTTTCACGGTAATTTACAGAGACCAGCCAGCTCCACCACCTTTTTGTTTTAGGTGCAAAGCTTTAGGTCATACTCCTATGAGCTGTCCAACCAACACCAGCATAGAAAAGCCTCCAACAACACCGGAAGAACCGGTAAAAGTAATACAAATAGATGATGAAGATACACCTACTCCAACGCCTGAGAGAAAGACAGCCTTGACTCGGATGACTCAAATTTTGTAGCTCCGAGGACAAGAAGGCAGAAGAAAGAAAGGTGCAAAAAGAACAATCCGGGTGTCAACCCCGAGCACCCCTCCTAAACTAAAGGAGAGGAAAACTCAAGAAGTGCCAAGGGACGTTTCCCTTGAGGCACCTCTTAAAACCCTAATTGCAAGTACAAGTGTTGTTACCTCTGAAAAGACTCAGGGGGTCACAACCACGGAAGTACCAACCTGAATAGTGTACTTCAGTTAGATGGATTTTTTGGGTACAACTCCAGTTACGTCCATTGGACAAATGAGCTTGGTTAAGCGATTATGTCTAGATGCTTGGAATTTCTATCCCTGAATTTAAGAGGGATAAAATTCAAAAAACGATGGAATGATTTCATAGATCATCTTGAACATTCCAACACAAACCAAATTATTTGCATGCAAGAATTACACCTGCAAAACAGCACAGAGGTAGATAGGTTCTTCAAAAACTGGTCAGGTAAAATCCTCACAAGCTTAGATCCAATAGGTAGGAAAAAAGGAGTAGCTCTTCTTTTCCATAATAGTTTAAACATACAAATAGAACACTCTTATAGTGATAACAACGGACGAATAATAATAGCTAACTACCAAAACGAGTTCCAAAGAAAAGTGATGATTGCTTCGGTTTACGCTCCTACTATTGCGAAGGAACGCGTAACCTTCTTTCAAAACTTCAATGATAGATTAGAACAGGAACTTAGGTCACACCCTGCAGATGATTTAATCATCTTAGGAGATTTTAACTGCGTCCATTCCCATGACCTAGATAGGCAGGGCCCGGACAATAAAAAGTAGAACGCATCTGATGGGTGAGTTGCAGCTGCAAACCATGTGTTCGCAGTTCGGCTTGGTCGATGCGTTTAGGTATAAACACCCCGACGTCAAAGCATACACTCACTATAGCAGTAAATACTCTGTAGCTACTAGAATAGACAGAGTGTATGTTTCTAAACATATAGCTAGGCAGCTCCAAGACGTTTCGCACGACGTTGTCGCGTGGAGCGACCACTCTCAGGTTAAGGCCATCTTTCTCATCCGCGACGAAACCAGAGGCCCCGGACTTTGGAAACTCAACAACACTATTCTGACCAAGTCAGAATATGTTGAGAGGGTTCAGAGTTTCTGGGAGCAATGGCGGAATCGTAGGGATGAGTTTGAGGACCCCTTGGAGTGGTGGGATTTAGGTAAGTGTAAGATCAGGGAACTTAGCCTTAGATATTGTCAGGCAAGAAAGGCTTACCAGGACTTCCTAGAAAATAAGTTAAAGAGGGAACTTAAACTAGAAATAAACAAGGCCACTTCAGGTTTAGACAAACACAAAAAGTCAAAGCCATCCAAAACAAGCTAGCCAAAACACAACTAAACAAAACAGAAGGCGCTAGAATTAGGGCCCGAGTACCGGCCATGAATGGCGAAGGTAATAAAATGTCTTTCTGTGGATTAGAGAAATCTAAGGCAGAAAAGAAATCTATTAATAAACTTAAAACCAAAGAAGGCCGCGTCTTAACTGACATAAACGAAATTATTCAGGAAGAGACTCGGTATTATAGAAACCTATACACTAGGGAAGACACTTGTCCCTTAGCTCAGGACAGCATCTTGGCGTGTCTAGAAGATAAACTAGAGGCCGAGTCTTGTGAAGGTCCCCTAACACTTACTGAAATAAAAGAAGCCATTAGGGCTTTAAATAAAGAAAAGTCCCCAGGAGACGATGGCCTTACGCCAGAGTTCTATAAAAGATTTGAACATCTCATAGCAGCAGACCTGACAATGGTCGCAAACTCTCAGAAAGCCAACGTACCGCCACGGTCGTCCTGCTGCCGAAAGGGGGCGACTTGGAGTACCTGGACAACTGGAGACCCATAAGTCTCCTAAATAGTGACTATAAAATCATAGCTAAGGCGTTAGCGAATAGGCTAGCCAAAGTTATGAATAAAGTTATTAGTGCTGATCAGAGCTGTTCAGTTCCAGGAAGAAGTATAACCAATACTCTTCAACTGTTCAGAGAAATCACAGCTAAGTTAGACACGGAAAATTCCATAGGCATAATGCTAGCACTAGATAAAAAAAAAGCCTTTGATAGAGTAGATTGGAATTTTCTTGATAAGACACTTAAAGCCCTCGGTTTCGGGGAGTCGTTTATTAAATTCATCAAGCTTTTTCAATCAAATATCATTTCCAAAATCTATCAAAATGGTTATCTTTCTGAATCCTTCCAAGACAGGGATGCCTACTAAGTGCCATGCTGTATGTCCTCACGGCGGAGCCCCTAGCAGCCCTAATACGCAAAACCAACAACATTGAAGGCATCCATGGCTCCAAAATAATTCAATACGCAGACGACACCACCCTCCTCCTGAAGGACGAAAGGAGTCTGGACGAGGCCTTCAAAGCCCTAGAGACGTACGAAAAGGCGTCTGGGGCAAGGGTCAACCGCCACAAGACAAAAGCAGCATGGTTGGGGGGGCAAACAACGGCCCCTACACCACTACAACATCGAATGGGTGGAGGATAACATTAAACTACTCGGCATCTACTTTCCTGTCAGCTCAAATACTAATACCCAGAAAATCAACTGGAACCCAGCGATTAATAAAATAAAAGCTTTACTAACCGCATGGTCTCTCTTAATTTATCCTATTTTACCAAAACAGAATTAATTAATACTTATCTTGCTTCCAAAGTCTATTATAAATCAAAGATCATAGGTATGCCAGCGTGGGTGCGCCGCTCCATAGACGCCGAACTTGATCGGTTTCTGTGGCAGGGGCGTAAACACCTGGCCAATAAAAACATAACTAGACTACCCCGAAACCAAGGAGGGTTAAACCTCCTAAACTTAGAGAGCAAAACAGGTGCTCAACAAATCTTAAACGTTATTGATATCATAAGGAACGGATAGTAGATAGATAGTAAACCAAGATGCAAAATCTCTTCCTCAATCGCTTAGCTGAGGCGTACAACGTCCCCGACGGTATGCATGTCCTCACTAACAAACAAAAACTATATAGAGCACAAGGAAAATACCTAACAGACTATCACACCTCACTAATCAATAACTGGAATAGCTGCAACATTAGTTAGGAACAAACAATCAAGTAAGATTAGGAGCACAACAAGCTGATCTAGACAAATTATCCCAACGGGACATACATCTCTTCCTGTCTTCACGACCCATCGAGGAACCGGACTACAGGGGGAGATGGGAAAGTGCACTGTCTTCAGGAACACTTCCGTGGGATAGAATCTGGAAAAGCTCCGCTAACCAACTAGTGGATGGTTTCTCCTCTGACATTCACTGGAAATTACTCAGGAATGTCCTCCCCACGAGGGAGAACAAATTCAAATGGAAACTAATTAAATCACCAAAATGTCTCCACTGTCCAGAGACGGATGAAACGGCCCTACACTCTATTTTCTCCTGTCCGGTGAACATAGAGCTGTGGTGTCTAGTCCGAGACTTGATTTTTAAAATTAAGAGTCCCCAGAAAGAACTTACTTCTTTCTGGCGCATCTTTGGATTCAACAATAGAACTAAAAAGGACTGCTTGTCTAATTTCCTGGTTTTTACCGCACAGCGGATTGCTTGGGGTAGCCGGAAGGCTTTAGAGAGCGGTCACCTCACCTCAACCAAAAAAACTTTTTCAAAATTACGTAACCCATTGGTTACACCAAAAATATGCAGTCATGCAATCCAGCATAAGTGACAGAGCTTATTTCTCAGCCATCTGGTTGATTAACGGTGCTCTTGGACACATTAACACTCACAACAAACTCATCACACACACACAGACACTTCTCTATTAACAACACCCTCTTTAGATCAACCCCCCTGAGTCAAATCTCTCCTCTTCCTTCCTTCTTTCTTGTAAATTCAATCATGTATTTTGTCTTTCTGTTAATGTGCCCTTTCTTTAAATAACTTTTCCTCAGGTTTACTGTCTAATTTCCTTTTGGAGAAACAACAGAAGAGATGAGCCACTACTGCCGATAATCTATCTGAAGAATGAATCAAGAAGACTGCACTAATTCTTAATCTTTACATCCTACTCTATAATTTCTTTTTTTCCTTTAAAAATTTCTATAACTAAATTTTCAAAATCCAACCCCTCCCCCTTCTTCTAAGTGCAAGCCTCTCTTTATTTATAAAGATATCCACCCACACTATCATACCCTAACAAATGGACTAACCACGCTTCTTTCTTCGTTTACCTAGTAAAAACCCCAGTCTAACTCAACATCAAAGGCTAATACATATACATATAGTGGTGTGGAATTGGGTACCGGTCACTGTGATGATAAAACACCACAGTGATCGTACTACTTCCCTCTCAAACCAAATAAACGGGTACCTCTGGTCCCCCTACGTGGGAGGTGTTTTAAAATCTTCATTTTATTACACTTTAATTACAGCATCCCGGGAGCCTCTGGCCCCCAACGAGGGAGGACTGGAAGGACTATACAGGAAACGGAGGGAGAACGTGATCCATTTGCAAACAATAAAATAGAGACCTAATCCCACCTCCTGAATCCATTTTTGGATTTCATAAGAATAAAAAGCGGCCCACTTTCTCCCAACAGAACAAGGACACACAGAGAGAAAACTCTGTTCCAGAGAGTCCAGCCAGGATAAACCTACCCCTCCTGCGTGCAATACGAAGGAGTTTGGGTAGCCCACTGCTCTCGCTAGGCTGAGGTACACTTTAAACAAAAACAAAGGTCGAAATAAGGCCTCACTTATAAACAGCTGAGACGGCCGGTCGTGGAACTGATCCAGCTACACACACATACAAATGCAACCTCACAAACATTCCCCTAAACACCGCACAACATAAAAAAAGACATGGCCGTCCTTAGCTTTGTTTATTTATAGATTTTCTTTCTGCCTTGCTTTTTTCTAAGCCAGAAGAAAGACATTCTATTCCTTCGCCATTCATGGCCGGTACTCGGGCCTTAATTCTAGTGCCTTTGGCTATCTTGTTTTGGATGGCTTTAATTTTATCGTTGTTGTCTGCACCTAAAGTGGCCTTTTTTATTTCTAATTTTAGTTCTAGTTTTAGCTAGTTTTCTAGGATGTCCTGATATGCCTTTCTTGACTGACAATATCTAAGACTGAGTGAGGAAGCTGGCCTTAACCTGAGAGTGGTCGCTCCACGCGATAATGTCGTGCGAAACGTCTTGGAGCTGCCTAGCTATATGTTTAGAAACATACACTATCTATTCTTAGCTACAGATATTTACTACTATAGTGAGTGTATGATTTAACGTCGGGTGTGTTTATATACCTAAACGCATCGCCCAAGCCGAACTGCGAACACATGGTTTGCAGCTGCAACACTTCTGATCAGATGCGTCCTACTTTTAATGTCCGGTCCCTGCCTATCTAGGTCATGGGAGGGGACGCAATTAAAGTCTCCTAAGATGAAAATATCATCTGCAGGGTGTGACCTAAGTTCCTTTTCTAGAGTATCATTGAAGTTCTGAAAGAAGGCTGTACGTTCCTTCCTGACGGTAGGAGCATAAACCGAAGCATCCGATGTTATCACTATAAGAGTGTTCTATTTGTACGTTAAGACTATGATGAAAGGGAAGAGCTACTCCTTTCTTCCTACCTAACGGATCTAAACTTGTAAGTATTTTGCCTGACCAATTATTAAAGTACCTATTTACCTCTGTGCAGTTTTGTAGGTGTAGTTCTTGCATGCAAATTATTGAGTTTTTTGTGGAATGTTCCAGATGATCTATGAAATCGTTCCAATGTTTTTTGAATTTTATCCTTCTTAAATTCAGGGATAAGAATTCCGACTGTCTTAACATAATCGCTGAATCTAGCTCGTTGTCCTTGGGACATTACCGAGGTTGACACCGAAAGAAACCGTCAAATGAAAGTGCACCGATTTAGGTGGGCACTTCCATGGATGCAGCCCCCAGAGTCTGGATTTTAGGAGCAGCAGAGACTGTTTCGATAAGTTTTTTATAGGGTGCCTCCAGAGAACTGTCTCTGGGCACCTCAGTTGTTTTCCTCTCCTTGGACTTGGGAGGGGATGTGGAGTAGACTCCCTGATGGTTCTCTTTGCACCCTTCTTTTTCTGCCTCTTTGGTTTGGGCAGGGTGAAGGGTACATCATCTGAATCAGCGTTGTCTGGTTTCTCTTTCTCCAGGATTGGAGGAGAAGGCTTTTCAGGTTCCTCCTCATCGATCGTGATAACTTTGATGGGAGATGTTGGTGTTGGTTTGTCGTTCTTGTTATTGTTTACCTCCTCAGTACAGGTGTCTGTCGGGCAGCTGGTTGGTGTATGTCCCATTGTTTTACACCTGTAGCAGTAGGGTGGCTGTGCTGGCTGATCTCTATATACCGCGGTGAATGACACCGTTTTTTGCCGTCTACAATTTCCCTGATCCTCCGGAGAATTGGTTCTCGGAGGATCATCTTACCACTCCTCTGTCCGGAGAGGAATGGCAAGCCTGGTAATGTGTCGTATTTAAACGGCACGATGATACGTCCGTA
Source organism: Nautilus pompilius (assembly GCA_018389105.1). Taxonomy (NCBI): domain Eukaryota; kingdom Metazoa; phylum Mollusca; class Cephalopoda; order Nautilida; family Nautilidae; genus Nautilus; species Nautilus pompilius. Next base: position 44,819 of record JACATO010000514.1, on the reverse strand, counting down.
CTTTGACAAGATTTTTTCTGGAATAGTGCAGCCCGTAGCTGGAGGAAGTCAGCGGACTTTTATCCAGGCAATAGGGCTGGCTCCTCGGAAGGGATATTTTATTCCATTTATCGCCAAGCTTTTCATTGAGATGATCTTGATGTTTGCAGCTGTGCTACAAACAACCTCGACTGCCCCTCCGCTGCTGTTCAAGACAGCCCTGACTCTTTCATTGAGGCCGGCATTAACTAGGGCATTGCTGACCTCAGAGCAATTAATTTCCTTGTTAGAGTGAATAAATAATGAACTTCTATGTTCAAATCTCATATTTCGGGGATGGGCTGGATCTTGATCCAGCTCATGTAGAAAGTCATCAAAGGACTGGATTCCACTGTTGTCCTCGTAATTTACCTTCGGCGTCGCCGTATTGGCATAGCTTACTTGTGAGGATGTTGTGTTTGATGTAGATGGCTGAGGCTCCATCGTAAAATAATTGCACAATTTAGGGAAAGGGAAGAAGCTAAGAACACTACAATTTGTGTTATATAAATAAGGCTAACAAATTATTTAAACAAAGGTAGCGAAAAGGGATAAAAAATTAAGTGTTATAAAAAGGAATTAAGAGTACTTAAAAAATGAAAAAAGTATTTGAATGATTTTATAAGGGAAACTAAGTTTTAAAGAGGGTAGCAAAAATAATCTAAGTCCTAAAATTTATTGAAAATAAACTAAGTGTAAGAAATAAACTAAGTTGAAAAAAATTCTAAGTCCTGAAAAAACAATTTCTAAGTATTTAAAAAAATAAACTGAGTCCTAAAAATTTATCGTATTATTGAAAAGAAACTCAGTCCTGAAAATAAACTAAGTTCTAAGAGAAATCAAAATTCGGAAAAAATTCTATGTCCAGAAAAAAATAAGTTTTTCTGGAAAATAAACTACGTCCTACATGTAAAAAATACTCTAAGTAACGGGAAAAAAAATAATCTAACTAAAAACTGACTTCCCTGTCGTCGAAAAACTTGAACTCCTGTATACAAAACTAATTCTTTCACCACATAATATTTTCAGTTTTTCTACTGTTTCATGTACACCAAAAGTTTAAGCAAATCATAAAATTCTTGAAATTTTATCTTCCCCTCTTATTGTAGAATATCCTACATCTTGCTCCAACAGCCACGTGTTTGGCGTAAATTTGTATTCTCTCCCACCAGCTGCTACTGTACATTTGCCCCACATTTCAAACTTCTTACTGTTTGTGTCCACTGACATTTTTCTAACTCACTTACATTTTTTTACCTCATATTTTCTACATTTTGAGGTTCTGAAGTATCCGCAACAATATACCAAGATGTCATTTGTAATGGGAAATCACCTCCAATTGTTCAGAAACAGATTTACTATTATAGCAGAGAGATACCCTGTTATTGTACATTAAAAATAATTTAAAATAGAGGGTCATACATTCAAACTTTAAGAGATTTTAGCATATTTCTCAGAAAACTCAAGTGATTTGATAGTAATGGGGTATAACCTTCAAAATCAGTTATATCTCTAATTTTACTAAACAAAGGGATACAATTTTCTTAACACTACAAATTACAAAGTTTCAATCAGAACAATAAATAATGAATGGCTCATTCAGCACAATCTAGAATTTAGTTTGTACCAATAATACTTATTTTTCACCTAATAATTCCCTAGATCCATGCCTTACCTACAATTTGTTGTTTTTTTTTCCAGATTTTAAATTCTATTAAAAAAAAAGAAAAAGAAAAGAATTTTCAACTCTGAAAACATGGAAACTACATCACTAATAATCTGTGAAACTCAACAGATATGGCAACATGCTAGGCTGAATTTCTCAGCAAAACTGCCAGTGCATCTTACAAGAGATCTGTTTACCATTCAGCATAAAGGCACCCCAGGACAGAACCTTTATTGTGATGTTTAATGTCAACACCGACGCCAATTATTTAAATTATTTCCTTGCATGCAAAACCGCACACCGCCAAAAGCATTGTTTATTCCAATCATCCACCATCTTTGGGCTTGTATTTTTTTAGAGATGGAGGAAATCTGATTATTGAGTGCTAGTTTAGGATTTTTAATGAATGAAGAAGAGTGATGACAGGAATTCAATTCTATCCAAAATATATCTATCATATGTTTTAGTCAAAAAATTAAATAAGGAACAAAAGAATAAGAAAGACCAATTTAAAGCTAAGGAATTGGTACGAATGTATCACTAAATGTATTGTCACTCCCTTCTTGCAGGCAATCAACAAATATTACATAAACCTGCATTTTTAATTATGCATGAACAATTTTACTAGTGGCATAATTATTTACTGGTCATTTATCACTGTGTGTCTCCAACCTTCACTGGTGAAAAATTCAAATGAGTAATGATTATGACAAAAACCAGAGAAATTAATAACACTAATTGTTTTAGCCAGTTTGATACAAAGCCATGTCAGAATCTTCCATCAATTTATAAGTATAAAAAATAAATAAAATATATTAATTGGTACAGAGGACATTGGAAAAAAGTCACCAACACAATACCTACCCCAGCTCAGTCAATCTCCCTTCTATAACAGTTTTCTCCCTATTAAGTTTACCAATTTCCTTTTTCAGTCTGTCAATATCAACTGAGCTCACTGTGGTCTGAAGGTCTTCTTTCTGAAAGCACACGTAAAACAACAGGAAGTTATTGGTGAGATAGACTATTTACATGGAGAAGATGGCTAGATCAGGCATTTCCTGGTACTTTATTAACAATAACAGAACTAATAAATGGATTTACATTTTGCACAATTATCAAGATTTAGTCCAGAGGACAATGACGATGACTGTTTTAAAATAAAATGATTTCATTTGCACTAACCATTTCTATTTTGGGAGAGATTGTACCTGTGGCCTGAGCTTCTCTTGAACCTGCAGCATGTTAGTTGCTGATGTTCCACATTGTCTTTTTAACATTCCTTGTACCAATGGGGCAACCAACAGGTTGTGGATTCAAGACTAAACTTGAGTACCATTAGTTCAAGGTTTGCTAAAGCTGACCAGTCGGGAACTGCCAAACCAACGCTGAAGTTTTTTTTTTTTTTAACCATAGTGAAGCAATTTAGTTTTTCATACTTGAGACCACAAATTGGGAAGAGTTAGCAGCCATGCCTCTGAAAATATTCATGCAGTTTCCTGAGAGAAAACTTAGAATTTCTTTAGTTAATAATAAAATATTCTATCTACAGAAATCCATTTAGTTCAATGCTCAACATCGCTGCTTATGCCTGCTAATACAAAATAATTTAAATGTCTGCACTAGAATTACAAAACTGAGAAGGCCATTTGCTGCTAAGAGAGTGTGAAATCCCTTCTTCATTTGACATGATTATAGGCAAATTTTACGCTGGGATACAATGCATGCCAAGAAACCTGGGATACAAACCATGTAGAAAAGTGTGGGAAGACCAATGAGACAGTGCAATAAATACACGTTTTAGTAAGCAGACTCAACCATTTGAAGTGAGAAACCCACTGGAGTTAATTTTACTCATCTTATTAGTTCTGCTTCACAAAAAATCTAACATTTCCTTGATTCATCTAGACCAGTGGTTCCAAACCTGGGGTGCGAGGATAGAATAGAGAAAAATAACTTTTTTTTTGTTTATTTGCCGTTGCTGTTTTTACTAAATAATTCATCTGTAGAGCCTTTCAGTACTCCTCCACTATCGCTGTCGGCAGCATGCACTAGCATTTCCGCTATCATTGGCGGCAGTGCTGCCAACCAAAGCTCGTACTCATATCACTTTCATTCTTCTGCCAGCGCTCGCCGCATATACATGCACCGGTTCCTGCTGCCAACATGTTATTTTGTACTGGAGTTATTTGTGCTGTAGCCATCGGCCGCCCAATTGCATCATAGTTCCTATGGGTCAGCTCGTCCTGTCATCGCCGGCCCCCAGCGGTTTCCTGTTGCTCAGCAATTGAAACAATGCGCAAGACAGGTGGCCAGGGGCCCAATGTCGTCTCGCCACCCTGGACAATTGGTCAGGCAGCAGGGAACCCAAGCCGGAATTTAAACTATTACGCAAACTGGGATTGGCACAATTGGGCTGCTTTCCCATTGGTTAAAACCACTGGGAGCTGGGCCTTATAAACCTTGGCACTGAAATCACGGTCCTCGGACAGCCAATGGACCATCTCTGTGGACACATAACAGACTTCGCACCCAACAGTGTAAGTGTTGTCTGTGTGTTGGATATTTACTTTGTTTCTTGGTTTGGATTAATACATTGTTATCTAACGAACAGGCGTCTTCACACGTTTAAATTTGGGAGCAGAATATTGATTACGATCTTCAATTAATTCACTATTGTGATTCTTGTTTTAAAATTTTTTATTACGCCTCATGATAATTTTTTTTCAGAGACCCATAATGTCAAAGAAAAGAAAGTGGAACGATGATTACTATCATTTTGGATTCACATGTACAACAGAGAAATGGGATGGAAAGACCTCAATGCTTTTTATGTTCAGTGATATTTTCAAATGCAATTTTGAAACCTTCCAAACTCAACAAACATTTCAACAGAGTACATGGTGGTAGGGAAGCCAGACACAACAAAGAATCACTGAAGGTGAGGAAAGCATGCTTCGATCGTCAAGGAACTCTTGCAAAGTTAGAATCTGTACCAATTGAAAAGCCTCTTCTTGAAGCATCCTATCAAGTTGCATATCAGGTGGCCAACGCAAAAAAACAACATACCATCGCTGAAGAGTTAGTGAAGCCATGTATCCTTTAAGTTGTAAAGATCATTCTGGGGAAGATGTGGAAAGAATGGTGCAATAAGTACCAATGTCTAACAATGTCATCAGGAACAGAATAGTTGATATGAACTAGGACATCTTGAAACAGGTGATTACTGGTATCAAGACAATTCCTGTGAAAATATCATTGCAATTGGATGAATCTACAGATGTTTCACATTGTAGTCAACTGATTGCTGTTGTCCGTTATGTCAAGAATGAAGATGTATCAGAACACATTCTATTTTGTAAGCCACTAAAGACCACCACAAAAGGCCAAGATGTGTTCAACCTCATAAAAAAATTTTTCTTAAAACATGGATTAGATATGAACATCGTTGGCTCCATATGTACAGATGGTGGGTGCTCCTGCTATGCTTGGAAATTGGTCTGGATTCGCGGCACTCATGAAACAGGAAATTCCTGAGGCCTGCTTCATCGGTATGCATTAGCAGCAAAGACTTTACCAAAACGTTTGCAAGACGTTTTGTCAACTTGTGTGAAAATTGTTAACATAATTAGAGGATGTTCACTGAACCATTGTCTATTTCAAAAGTTTTGTGAAAGCATTGACTCTGAACACATGGTTCTACTGTACCACACGGAGGTGAGATGGCTATCCCGTGGAAGTGTCTTGCAATGTATATCTGAACTTTGTGAGGAGATCAAGACATTTTTAAAGGAACAAAAGTTAAATCTCTTTTCTTCATTTGATTCCCCAGAACTTGTGCAAATGCTGGCATACTTGACCAACATATTTACTCGATTGAATGAACTACATATTTCGCGTCAAGGAAGTAATACAAACGTAGTTATTGCACATGAAAAATTGGCTTCCTTCAAAACTAAAATTCCTTTGTGGATAAGAAATATTGAGAAGGGAAATTTCACTAGGTTTTCATTGCTGAAAGAAGTTGTTGAAGAACATGAGTCACTACTTCCAGAAGTTCCTACAGCAATAGGCATTCACCTTGAACAGCTATTAAATGCTTTTGATGGGTATTTCTCTGCAGGAAAATTGGAAGCCAGCAACCGCTGGATAAGGAATCCATTTCTCTTTCAGTTAAACAACATGCCTGATGAAGACCCTCTCAAAGAGGAAATAATTGACATGCAAAATGATCATTCCACAAAAATGGATTTTGAAGTGAAGACTTTGGAAGATTTTTTGGCATCACAAATAGCAGGATTCCCAAACATTTCCAAGAAAGCACTTACTGTACTTGTTCCCTTCGCAACAACATATCTTTGCGAAGTAGGGTTTTTGACTCTTCTTCATGTGAAAAGCAGGTTTCGAAATCACCTCAATGCTCAGTATGACATGCACATCGCTCCCAGCAAAAAGAAACCCTGTATTTCAGACATAATTGCGAAGAAACAGGGGACAAATGTCACATTGTTTGGATTTGATTTGATATGAATTTTGATAATATATACGTCTAATTTGTATGAAAATAAATTTTTGACTCATGATAACGTGTTTTCTTTTCTGGTAAAATAGGTATTTTTCTTCTTTTCGAAAATTGGTGTCAATTAAATATACTCATTAATTGGTACTTAATAATCAAACCTGAAAATATTCAAATATTTTTTTTTTTTTTACTTTTAACTCTAAGGTGCGGGATAGCATTTCAAAATCCCATGGGGTGCCAGCATTGAGAAAGGTTGGGAACCACTGATCTAGACACAGCATTGTCAGAAAGTGGTATGCTATCAATTTTTTTACAAAATTTCTCATCAATCATACGTCAATAAAATTTTCTGGAATAATGCGCCTTTCACCTGATTTTGCTATTGCATAACTGATATGATATGAAGCAACAAGTGCATTTTTGTTTTCATTATGCATAAAAGTTTGAAACGCACTTTTTATCGTGAAGTTCAGCACATTTTCTCATAAATACTCAGAAGTTTTATCTCTCAAATGCAGATGTTTGGTTTGAAGATGTCTTTGTAACTTGGCAGGATTATACCACTGTTACTCAATACTTGTTCACATTCAACACATTCTCCACTTGGTTTGTCTTTGTTACCAGACCAGGTAAAACCAAACTTAATAAAACTTTTGTCATACTTCCGTTCTCTCACTGTTCTTGGGTTTAAATTATCAGAAAGACAAAAAATTGACATATGTAATTGTTTATGTGTCTAGACATTGCAAAGTAGGAGAAACACCAGCAGCACTAGTAGCATTTGTCTTGTTCCTATCATTTTCATCCTTGTTTACCATTTTTTACCCTTGATCCATGTATAGCAGATAATAATGTTTTTTTTTAATAATAGTGTTGCTGTGAGGGCTGGTTATTTCCTCAAAAATTTCCAAATATAGTGGTGACAACAAGATGAAGGCCTTCACTTGGTAAAATCCGAAAATGGAAGAACAAAAGGATAATGAGGATGCAAAAAAAAAAAAAAACTTAAATGTTATCTACCTTCACTATGGCAATGTCCAGGTCGCATGCTAATCTGCTGGCTTGACCTTATATATTACAGATAGCAGCAGTCCTTTACTTATCAGTAGCAGCAATTGAAAAGAGAGAGCAGTGTCCAGTCTCTCTAGTTATAGAGTTCAGCTATTCTCTCTCATGGAGGTGAAGGGGTCAAGGAGGCTAATCATTTCAGATGGCTGATTCAACCACAATAATGTATCCAAAACATGAAAACAACTAAACAAAACAAAGATTGTAAAGTTATTTGCCATCCCTCCCAGTCTTTCATATAAAGTCTCATGGAAACCACCGCAAGCTTTTACAGAACCCTGGGTTCTGCAGAACAGAGTTTAAAAAATCCTGAGTCCTAAGTTACTTTAAATACATCAACATAACTTACAACCTTTTCCAGCTCCCCAGTCAACTCATTCACTTTGCACTCAGATGTGTTAGCCTCATCAAGCTTCTGGTTGATGACTCTGATTTTATCATCATTTTTTCTCTGAAAAGAAACAAATCAAGAAATATTAGAATGAAGTCTTTTTATTTTCATTTTTGCAAACTAAGGGTGAATTCATTCTCCTCAAAAAGAAATAAGCAATTTCTAAGATCAATAATAGTAACAAAACCAAAGTGGTTATACACATAAACAACAGTAGCCATACTTTATGTCACCAGATGTTATGCTGACAAACAGATAAAATGGACAGAAAATCATATTTTACACGTTTTCTTGGGTGAAATATTTTTGTCGAATATTTTAAATATATTTTTTTAAACGTTTCAACTTCCCATTTCACTTCATTCATACAAACAGACAACAAGACTATAAATCCCTGTTATATGTCTGCTAAAAATAATGACAGCCCATCATTGAAAGCTGATGGAACGGCGTGTCAACGTGCTGATGTAATAGTATCATGACACTGTAGCAACACAATCAGACTGATGTGATAGTATCATTGTCCGGAGCCATTTGGAGACTAGCTGATGAAATAATGACATCACCCATCTTGCCGCTATTGATAGACAGTTTGTTGTCTGCTAGGGTCACTCTGACTGCTGCTTGCTGGCTTGCATAGAAATTCTTCCTCATCCGGAGTCCACTCACTTTCCATGCTGGTTGGCACAACACAACAAAAGCTTGGAGTTTGTTGAGACCAGCAAAGGTGGCAAGAAGCTTCTTTATGAAGGCTGCGCCTATGTTATTGACAGAGAAAGAGACGGGTAAACTTACTGGAGATGTGAAAAGCAGAAAGGCTGCAGCAGGAGGCTGAAGACAATTAATGATGTCATTCAGAGTATTCCATCAGGACACACATCCACCAGATACAGTGTGCATTTATGCTCTAAAATCTGTACACAAAATGAAGCAACGAGCTGGACAATCTGAGATAGCTACTAGTGGCATCATACACAATTGTACAGAAAATTTCCCTCTGAGCACAGTTGGCTTGTTGCCTAAAAAGGAAACATTGGCACAAATAATTAGATTGTAGAGGACAACCCCTGATAGTGATGATATAAGCAAAAACCTAAAACACACCATCAGAGGGGAAACATTTTTGGCATTTGAAAATGAACAAGTGATCATACTAACATCATCTAAAAATCTAGACCTCTTGTCCACCAAGCCACACTGGTTTTGCGATGGCACATTAGACAGTGCACTTTTAGGAACCCAACTGTACACAGTCCACGCTATTATTAAGGAAATCCACACTCTGCCCTTGGTGTACCATGTAAAGAACAACAAAAACGAGGACACACACAACATCATATTCAGTTACACGAAGAACGTTTGAAACACAAATCCTGGGTCAACTACAAATGACTTTGAATGAGCAGTACTAAATAACATCAAAAGCATTTTCCAAACACCACAGATTTTGGATGCTTTTTCCACTTTGCGAAAAAATATTCAGTCTCTTGAACTGCAATGGAAAGCACTCAACTGATTAGAAGTATACAGGCACTTGCATTTGTTTCACCAAATGATGTCACTAACACATTTAATGCTCTGATGGCCTCTTTCGATAACGAAACAAATGAAAGAATAGCAGACGTTTCGGTCTATTTGGAAAGCACTTGGCTCAGTACTATTACTTGAGGGAGATCAAGGTAACCCACGTTTGAGATTGAAATGTGGAATGTCAAAAGCAGAGCTCAAGACAACCTGCCCCAAACCAATAATTCTCTGGAGAGCTGGCACCAAGCTTTCAACCAATGCATGGTGATTACACACCCATCAATTTGTAGACTAAATGAACAAGCCAGTAATGAAATTTTGACCAAGCAGGCTGCAATGGGATTGAACACAAGACCACAAGACAAAAGGTACAACCTCATTAATAACTGCCTGAAGACACTAGTTGCCAACTATGCCAATGAAGACAGACTTGCATATCTGAGGGTGACTGCTGATAATTTGTGACTGGTATGATTATAATTCTCTATGATTCACTGCACTAAATTTCAATCATTAATTTACTACATTTCTATGGTTGTTTTAGAATCATTTGTGTTGATGTGTGTTTGTAATAAACTACTTATGTATTATTATATTATATTTCTTATTATTGTCAGCATAATGTCCGTCGGTATATTATCCACACATGTAAGTAACACAAAACTTGAAAAACAAATTAAATTATCCTTATAATTGTTCAAAATATTTCAGGCATGTTACCTGTAACTATTTCTATTTTATCTGTGTGTACTACCTCTTTGGTTTATTATTGAGCTTAAAACTTATCACTGATTGATCAAATGTTCAGTATTTTCTGCTTTTATTGAAAATTAAATACATTCTGCTAAATTCTCTATTCTTTGATAACCTAATTAAAAATATGGCTTTATATAAGAAACAAACAAAACTAAGCAAAAAAAAAAACAACTCATCTATCTAGAAAGAAAGATCTCAATATTTTTAGAGAGAGATTAAGCTACAAATTCTTTTAATATTTCATATTGTGTATTATTTAGTTTTAACAAAGGCATACTTAAAAATTACTTTTTTCATCTTTTAAAGAGAACTGTTAATCGTTTTGACCACAAATAATGGTTAGCCAAAGTATAATTTAGATAAAAATAAATTTCAAAACCATTTTTTATTATAAACTTAAGAAAAACTCAAGCATCAGTTTTATACTGAAATAATAAGTGTATATAGTGATAAACTGAGTGAATATAAGGGTATATATAACCCAGATATAGAAAAACCTAGGAGAATATGAAAGATGGAGCAGAGAAATTTCATTCCTTTAAATTCAGTTTTTGATGGTATATTTTTGAAATAAAAATCCAAACAAGACATGGCCAGTGTTCACATCATCAAAGCCAAACGTACCCCCATATTTTTTACCGAGACTGAAATTACTTGGAAAATACACTGGATAGTTATTTCTAATGTATGCTAATCTACGGTTCTAACATTTGACAGAAAAGTACATGTAATTTATCAAGGATTGGAATAGTCTTTAAATTTAAATAAAAAAACAAAACAAATGTCCCATTCCAGCACTGATTGCATACTCTTAATGTGATATGCAGAAATAATTTTTTTCAAGTGGTTTTAATTACTTCTCTTTAAGGTAAAGCTGAGAGTACCTAAAAAGGGATTTTAGTATAAATAATCATTTTAGAAACAGGATCTAATCCATAATTGGTCAAGAGTAGAACATCTTCAGGATATTACATACAAGTGTCTCTAAATTTGAAGCAAAAACCATTCATCAGTTTTATATGATCAGTGAAGAAGAATGGAAACAAGATTTCCTTTAAAGCAAAGAAATCTGGTGTCTATTTTCTTTCTGGACACAGTCTGTATTATAAACTCGCTTTCACAGCTTATTTCTGAAATGGTATTCTTTTGCTTTGCTTAAGAGATCCAGCCAACAAATTCTGCCAAATAAAAATTAAGCAATTTTGTACTTTCTTTTTTGTTTTTTTTTAACTAGTTTTTATAGGGTTTCAGATAAAAGTGCACCTCCTCAGCAAAAATGAATGGATTTTTGTTAGATCATTCAGGGATTACTTACAATCCTCTCCTGCTTCATATCTATCTTCTGCTCAATCTTTGTTTTCCTGTCTTGCACATCATCAATCTCCTGCTGCAGATTTTGCTCCAGGTCCTCAAACTCAAGCTACAGCAAGCGATGATAAAGAAATAAAAATAAAATAAATAAATAGTTACAAAAAAAGGTAAAAGTAATTTGTATTCAGTTATTTCAGGCTTTTGCCATTACCACATTAGTAACAGAACTTAATGTTTTGGTAATCACCTGGCACTGATCACCAGGGTTATTTAGCACACCAAAAATAATCTTTCAGTACTGTTAGCAACAGAAAGATTGCTGGAATCTAAGTACATTAACTACTTCTAGTAATGAAAGCAAACTGGTAAAAATAAGTCCAAATAACCTCATTTCTATATATGTTGCAAAAATCTACAAGACCTCATTCAAATGTGACTACACACGCTGTATATAATATGTGTTTTAACAATAGTGCAGATTCAGACACACCAACAATTTTTTAAAAACCCCAAAACCCGTGGGCAGGAAGTGCACACCCCAAACCCAGCATTCATCATCATGTCTTCTCTATCTTTTTTAATATCGGGAGATTTTAGAGCCAGATTTGGAGATTTTTTGTACCATCTAAATATATTGGTAGCCTCCTGATGAATATGGGGCAGCTAACATGTATCAAATGTGTAAAAGTTTTCAAGAACCAAGATCATTCTGAGGATAAAGTTGTCACAAAAGCAGTGGGAAAGGCAAAGACCCATGTATAACTGTGCTGAACTATATACAGGTATTAAAACCTTGTTTGTTTTTTCATTTTTGTTTATATTATTATTTTAAAAAATGAACAATCTGCTTTTAGTATGTCAAAGACTCACAATAACAGAAAGAGTATTAATTAATTAACCAATTCACCCTTAGCTTAGCCTCTTGGGCATTTTTCATAAAGATTTCAAACTGTTTGTTAAGTTTATTAAAAAAACTGCTTATAGGTTCCATCAGTGAAAGGACCTCAGCAGAACCCTACAAACAAATAATTCATTTAGTTTACAGACAAAAAGATATGGATATCATAATAATTTGAACATTATAGGCTTCACACATGCATGTTTATTCCACAACAAGTGTACAATAAATGTATTAAAAATCAGTTTCAGTATTTTGCATGAGCAATTTCTTGCAATGTGTAGACATTCTTTTTGTGAAATTAGCTTTGGTCCTTTGATTCTAAACTGTCTATCAAGATGCTCCCTACATGGGCACTCAATAGGGTTTGCTGCAATCCATTCCAAATCTTCCAAGATGTAGTGCTTATGCATACATTGTTATTCTATCCATCAATAATGTAAGATCCAACTTATTTCCTACCAAACACCTGCTCAAATTATTGCTCCAAATCGACCATATTTGGCTCAAATGTAACACAAACCTGTCTCCAACAACTGTATGTCCAAAAATGAACTAGTAAAAGTTTTAGACTTGTCGATGAAGAGTATGAATGGCACATACACAAAGAGCATGCCAATATACATATTGCACCTGTTTATGTACATCTGTCACTAATGGTTTTGTCAAACAATTTTCCAGTATACCCATTTTATGCAGGAATCATGCCATGGCAGTGATGTTGGTGCTGTAACAGCTGAAACAAAATGTTGGCAGTTGCTGCAATTCTGCTGAATGTAATACAAGCAGATTTGTGTTCAGTGATTACTTACACCTTCCTCCCTACACACATTTGGTCAAATCACAATATGTATGAATGGCAAAAACAGATGAGTAAATATCTTGGCTAACATGCATTTTTGGTAGCACATTTTATAGTGGTGATAATGTGGTTAGATAGATAAATCACAAAACTAACCCATTTCTTGAAGCTCTGTTTTGGAAAGGTATTCTTATTGTTATTATTATGGCAAAGACCCTGGCAAAGACCTGCATACTCTGTCTGTGAATATGAATGAATGAATGAGACAGATAATAACCAAAACTGCTTATGATTTATAACATTATCAAAGTATTAAAATTATATTGAGAAATCAGTTGAACAGTAGCAAAACAGCAATATCAGAAATGTGTGGCATCATAATTCGATAGCAAAATTTCAAGCATGGTTTAAACATTTACAAATTAGTTATCTTGTTCCAAAAAAATGTCTCTATTGTTAACAAATGTGTCCAACATAGGAACCAATATCTAAAGTCCAAGAGAAGTTATGCACTTGATGTGTAGTAGCTCTGTGTATAAGAAAGTTTGGATTTGATCATCACTAAAAGCAGTGGAAAAGAAAATGCCATCAAAATGTGAACTTTCCTAAATAATAATTGTTTGTGCAATTTTATTGTACCGAATACTGAAAAAGTATCATAATATTCCTGGTATACATATGTATGAAGCCTTTTTTGGTGGGTGTTGCTACTGTACTGGAATTTCTCAACTAGTGATGTTTCAGCAATGTTTCCTGACACTGATTTAAGCATAGTCCTGGAAAATTGTCTGCTAGTGTTAGTTCCATCAGTAAGATTCTGCAAATGTTTTGAAAACTGCTACATCAATCAATCAGAGCTAATCATCTGCTCCACTGGCCAAGATTTCTAATGGAATGCAGATCCAAAACAGTTCTGGATTATCCTGGGTGGCATAAAGTGTTCTGTCAAATTTGGAATAAAAAGACATTTTCAATGGTGCTAAAAACCTATATAATTGTGCTTTATACAAACTAAACTTTGAAAATTTAAGGTAACTGTTCAGGCAAATTCACATATGTAAAATTGGATCACTGTAGTTTCAAGCTACACAAATATGTGACAAATGTAGCTGAGGTATATATATGCACATTTATATCAGATTAAGGAGAACAAAATTCAAATTTTAACAAAATCAGCAGCAGGACATTAAACAAAATAGAGATTTTCAAACAAAGCCAAGTCAAGAATTAGTCTAAAAATTTTCATTTGGTTTGAAGTTATGCCTTTTTTTCAAATATATATTATAGGAGTCAAACCATCCTCTGGTCATTTAGATATCTCACATGTCTGTTAATATTCTAAACTGTAAAAATACAGAAACAGATTAACTAAATTCGTCACACACCTTACCATTCTTTTAGTGATAAAATCTAGGTATATTTCCATTCTCTTTCTATAAAAAAAAAAAATAAACCAAGTGACAATACTTGGCTTGGGTTGTTTAATTTGTTCAAATTTAAGATTTGTTAGTATGTCCACCACACACTACTCTAATATTTTTACCTTCAAATTGATACTCTCCAGCCAATTGTCTTATAAGTGAATCTCTCTTCTGAATATTCTCTTTATTTACCTGTTGAAAGAGAAGTTTTTATTTTTTGAACTTGTTATTCAGGAAAATCAATTAGTAAAAAACAACAAAGGTTTTCTAAACTTTAAATTTAGTGCCAGTCAAACAACTGATTGTAAGTAAAATTTCATTTATTCAAGTCACCATCTCAATCTACAGACTAACACCAATGTAGAACCAGTCAATATCATATACTGAAATATTATCTTTGTTGAGCAACTACTGGTGAACAGAATTTCTCACAACATTCTCACACTGTCCACTAGTCTCTGATGTTCTGAGGCTTATGTGATCCCACCATGCGCAAACTTTACATTAATCAAGTTATTACTAATCACCTTTATGGGTTAACTCTCACTCAACTCGAACTGTGTCCATTTGCCAAATAAGTTCAACCTTCTGTGTACTGTCTTCATTAACAGCTGCTGCCAGTTGTCCATGGCAAGGTCTATCTCAGAGTTGTTTCTCCACTTTTCACACAATTCATACAGCACTAATCATCAATGCATGTGTCCATACAGATTCATCACACAATGATGAATCTCAATCAGTAAAATCTACTCAGCTGTGAGATGCTCAAATTACTAATCTACTTAACATATGGACCAAGCATTTTAAACTACTGTAATATGTTATCTCCAGGTGAATAAAAGAAATGAAACTTTCAGAATAGTAGCAGCATATAAAAAAGACATTTTGTGTATGATTTTTATTACCATATCACTCAACATTTATCACAAAATAAATAGGTATTATTAGGTCATTACAAAAGTTTTGTTGGTTTTTATATTATATTAATTTGGGGTTCATTTTTTGCATGCTTGAGGTTTATATAGATAGGTTATATATTGTTTTGTAGTGTGTGCTTTGGCATACATTTGGCAAAGCCTACCTTCTTAAAAAATCATACAATGGATATTTGTTTCGGGGTTCTTTGAATGAACAACAACAACAAAAATCGTTGACTGGAGATCTGCTCTTCACTTGTCATGAGAAACAAAAATCCATCACAGCTGAAAGGTACTGTCATGAATTAAAATGTTGTCATCAGAAAATTTCCCAATGGCAGCTGGCATTTTGAATCGAAGAGGCCCAATCCTGCTCCACGACATGCTCATCCTCATATTGCATAGTGACTCTTCAGAAAATGAACATTTTGAGGTAAAAAATTCTCACTCACCCAGTCTATTTACCAGACCTTTCTCTCAACTTTACAAGCAACTCGACAGCTTCCTTTGTCTGAAATCCTCCAACCAAGCAGCAAATGAAACAATTTATCAACTCCATAAATCCAGATTTTTTTTCAAAATGTTATAAATACGCTTGCACAAGTGCACTGATTATAATGGAACTTACTTTGATTAATAAACTTCACGTTCAGAAACGATACAAAGTCTCATTGTTGCAGTAAAAAAAAAAAAACCAACAAAACTTTTCTAACAACTTAATACCTTTTGGGTGCCCATTGTATGTATATATAGAGACACTATATGCAAACTAGATGTACCTGGATGAAATATTAATATTTTAGTTTGTCTTCTGATTTACTGGAAAAAGATCCACAATGAGAAAATAATTTCTGGATCTCTAATATTGATTAAAATCAAATCGGACATTTGCTTGTAAGACATGTAAAAGCAACAAATATTTTCACATGTTATCAGAAATTTGAAAGCTATTTGGTAAGACAAATTTGTAATTTCGTGTGATTAAAGCTTGACTTTGGTTGGAATGTCATGCATTTGTTTTGTTTCAATCTACTCAAATCATAAACATTACCATAACAACAAAACAAAAAAAGTGTATAATAAATGGAAAGACATGGATCGTTTTTGTGCTCTATCCTTAACACACAAATAAACAGAATATGACAGATGCAGATTTTAAATATTAAATCATGAATAATCCAGCCTGGAAAAATGTTAGGTTGGTTCATCCACAACTTAAAAGTGAAAACATTTCTGAATGAATACTGCCCATACTTGTCCTCAACAACTGTATAATGGAAGCTTCAAAGAGAAACCATTTATCCAATTCTTCATTTTTTTAATCGTCCTCTGCAGCATTTTACAATTATTTAAGCAACAGTTTAAATTTACTGAGATAAACCTGATATAGATAAGTTATTAACAAGAAATATTTTAGTTCTGGAGTAAGTAAAGTCTATTAATTTCTCAGAATTCAGTGTTCCTGTCCCTAACGATTTTCCTTTCAATACTCATTAGTAAATTTACTTTTTTTGAATTTTTTTTTAGAAGAGGATATGACATATAGGGAAGGGTCTTAAATTGAGAAGCATCAATAGAGCTAAAGAAATTCAGGTAAAATCTAAAAGCTACCACATGGAGACAGCAAACCAGAACAGGAACTTTGGGTATAGGTGAGACTCACTTTGGCTTCCTGTTCTAACTTGCCCAGATCTAGCAGCAGCTTGGATTCAGTTTTCTGCACATGTTTTGCCTTACTGATCAGTGTCTCTTGCTTGAGCTCAAGCTGAAAAATGACGAGGTGAAAACTCATGAAACTATACTTATCTATAGGTAAGAGACAAAAATATTCAGAAAAAAATCGAATAGTAGTTCTTTTGAAACAACAACATTCTGCTCAAACCTACAATCAAAGATACCACAGAGTCGGTTCTGCAAGTATAGGAAAGACTCTGTTTACATTTGAAGTATAGGACTATATTCTGTACTGTAAAGAAAAGATAAGAAAATGTAGAACAAGTTTTTCTAAACAGTTGAGTCTGCCCATTTAAATTTGTTCACATTTGTGAAATCTAACAGACAAGTTTGAGATTAAGAAGCAGGTTGTTTCTTATTGCCCCTCAGAGCAGCAATGTGTCAATCAGGACCAGATACCCTTTCTATGAAGAAACTAAAATAAATCACAACGGTAACAAACCTCAACCTGTAAGTCTTCCATCTCTGCTAACTTGCTCTGAAATTCAATCAATGTGCTTTGAAGTTTGTTGGTGGAACCTGCAATACAGAACAGAACATCAGCATAGCTTCTGAGGCAGCCTGACACAATCCTAACAGCATAAATAGCATTGGCAGGTTTGCTCAAGAACAAAACTCATACTCTGCAAAGCCATAATTCTAACTTCCCACAACCTCAACATACTTTTACTTTACAAAACAGGAGTTATGTAGAATGAAGAAGAAAGTTATTAACTACGTAGCTTGCCATCTAGATGTCAAATACACACCTCAAATATGTACATTTTGTCTCTAAATACATACATTTATGGCAGCTGCTAAACTAATATGGCAAGTCACTGAACTTTATCACTAGAACACAATCTGAAATGAATTCCTTATCTGCAGGAGATTTTCAGTGATATAAAAGGAAAATGTATTTTAAGTCAGCAGAGCAGGAAGCTTTTAAACTCTCTTTAAACAAAAACCTCAGCTAGTCTGTTTTTTACAAATATTTATACTGTTCCGCTTCCGGTATTTGTTCAGGTGGAGACTACTAAATAGCTACTAGCGCTACTAATGCCTAACCAATAACATCTCTTATTCAGCACATAATGTTACACAAACTGTCAGAAAAATTATTTATCATTATACAATCCTTATCTGAAATTTTAAAATTTTAACTGTGCCACTATGAAAACACCTCTGTCCATAAATCAGACTATTACTAATTAAAAATGGTTAAATGTCCTAAAACCTTTTCTAAGACATCTTATCACCTCACCCAAGATCCTACTGACTTCGAAACACACTTTACAACGTTTTCAGCTTTACAGGGAAATTTGCCCTTTTCTTCTACTAGTGTATACCAGTGCATACATTTTATTATGAAATATACAGTGTTGGCCAAAATTATTACTTCCCAAAATATTTTACATTTTTTTTATTCAAGTGTAATTATATCCACAACTTAGGACATTTATTTTGTTGAAATAAAAGTCAAAACAATATTTTGGGGTGATGTCACTGCTTTATTACTACTCAACCAACTTCACAAGAGAAAGAATGTACCCTAAAAATATTGAAACTGTAACAAGAAATGAACACAATATCTGGTAGGTTATGTGATAATTATGCCCACCAGTGTATGTCTGGTAATTTTACTGGGGTCTTGTGACATTTTGCTAGTAAGGAGCTCATTACAAAACTTCCCCAGGTAAAGAGCTTTGGATGCAATGTAGAGGGTTTCTTTGAGTCGGGGGGACATTATTCAGGTTTTTAATCCAACCTCCAATCTATTTATCTCAATTTGTATAAATCAAAGCACACAAGCACCCGGTAACTACAAGTTTAGATCTCTCCACTAATGTATACATAAACCAGACGGTACCCGAACAAATAGCCAACAAAACCACCCAAAAAAGTCGATAAAAGCACAAGAAATAACCTGGAGACCAAAAACAAACAAAAAGTACCTGAAGCTCTTCAATTGCCTTTTCCAGCTGTTTCTTTTCACCAGATAATTTTTGTGAAAAGTAAATATAATAGTTTCTTTTGCCACGCTTTTTTTTTAAAGTTTATGTGGTTTGGAGAAATTTTTGCCTGCAGTAGATAAAGCAAGTGTCCCATTTCACTTGTTAATACTAGTTTAGCTACAACATCACAGGGCAGGAGTCTTTATTTTTCACACTGGCTGTATTTGGCTGGACCTCTTAACAAGATGAGGTGGATAATGCATATGGTTAATTACCCACAAACATTCGCCATTAAAAAAAAATAATAATATTTACTAGGTTTGCCATCTGCTCACAAACCTTACGGGGAAGAGGAAAAAGAAAGAAAGAAACTGCTTCTTGACAAAATAGTATTGCAGAAATGTAAATCAAAAATTTAATTAATTTAGATTTTTGATTACTTGATATGATGGAGTAGTTGTTTTTTTCCTTCTTATTTAGAAACAACAGTAATGAAACCATTCATTTTCAGTAAACTGTTCTACAAAAATATTTTACTCAAAATTGATCAATCTAATTTTGGTCTAAACCCTTCATATTCTATCTATATATTACTAAAACTATGATCTTGTATGTATGTAGGTATGTTCCCGAGACTCCGTCTAAATTGTGCAAGAAAGCGCTAACTTTACTTTATGGTCACCTTACTCTGCCATCCAATTGCGGTGTGCAGTAGCAAGTTTCGTTTAAATCGGGCAACGAATAATGGAATTATTAAGACTTTGTAATCATTACTAGCAAACCATGTGTTTGAATTTAGGGGCTGTTTTGTCCTAATTTATCAAGAACGAGGAAAGACCGATCCTAATTGGTCGAGGGCGAGGGCAGTGACGTAGTAGAACGAGGGAGGAAAGGCTGATCCTAATAGGTCGAGAGAGCAGTGACGTAGAACGGGGTTAGCAGTTATTTGGACCATAGCGTGAGGTGCCTGGAGGTTATAGTTGAGTGTGCAGCAGCAACAAGGTTTATTAAGACCTTTGTAATTATTACTAGCAATACAGTGTGTTTTAATTTTGTGGTTGCCAAGAATGTTGTGATTAAACGCGTACCTCATTAAACAATGACTCCTGATGTAAATGCTCAACTTTTCATAAAATTAAAGTTTGATCACTCGATAATATTAAAATTGTGTGTTGTCTTTTTGTCATCAACCGCTGTCACAATGGGAACCCACGTCTAGTATATATTAATTATACTGTACCTTAGTTTCAGGAACTACACAAAACATTTTTTTTAATCTTTTGAAAAAAGCACTGCATGAAATATCGAGTTTCCATTCAATGAAAGCAAATGAAAACTGAATCCATCTCGGGCTAGTTTCTGCTTGTGCAATCTGCACATTGCCACGTTTCCAGATGATATCTGTTAATAAACACCTGATATTTCATGCAGTGAACTCAAAGGTTTCTGAACATCATCAGATTTATAAAAGGAGGTTGAGTTTGAGTTTGATACAGCAAACGTTACCAATGTCATTTGTTAGTTTATTGATGTTGGCTTGTATGGACAGGAGATTGTCAAGCTTTTCCTGAAAAGAAAATTATACAGAGATTACTGCAGGTGAAAAGATCATGAGCTGACTCACCCAGGTAGGCTAATAAAAGGGGAGGGATGGATGGATGTTAAAAAGTGAGGGCAATCTGCCAAAACTTTATTAAAAATAGAAAAAATCTTTTATCTTTCCACAAGATCACTACAAACATGCCTATATAAAATGACTTACTATTTAAATCTACATTTCAAAAATCAGTTTACCATCAAGTTCTCCAATAGAATGCAGTTCTATTCAGCTCTTCTTTTGATGTTGGAGTTATTCTCAGCTGAGAGGTCATGCCAGCAGCTATTAATAAACAAACTACTGAAAACCATCAAAATTCATTACTATATAACTTCTGGCAGCCAGTTTAGATTAGAACTCATATTGTGCAAGTCCTAATATTACTGATGTGTATATAAAACCCCTTTTCCTCAAATGTAAATCACATCTTTAAGTAGTTACACCCGCTTTAACAACATAACTTGACATGGTCATTAGTTACCAAATTCAATGAAACAACTGTGAGATTATAAACTACAAGAAATGTTGACAAAAGAGAATTTTGAAGACAGGAACATAAAAAGTTTGCTGAGACAATAAAATTAGATCCCTCAACTGGTGATAAAAGCTCACATAAAAAGCACCGTAGATAAATTCTCATAACAATAAATTTTATTCAGTATTTTGAGGGGTAAATAAAATAAAGTTTAGGTTCAATTCTAATCTTGCTGTAAGGGCCACCAAAGGTGTCTGTGGGAATGAATTTACTCAAAATAATATATGGCAGAATCTGCTCACAGTATGAGGGAAAGATAGCAGAGTCTAACTGGAGGCTGTGAAACTTACCTCAACTGGCTGCAACTGTTCCTATGGATTTTTCCAATTCTTTATGTTTAGCCTGGTCGGCTTCTAGATTTTCTTTAGCTGGAAAAACAAAAAACAAACACACAATCACAGGAAATCAGTTTTCTAAAAATCAGAGATCTGTTTCTACAAAGTTAATTAAACAATATCAAAAAACATGAAGAATATTTTTGTTTTAAATGAAAGAAAAATTAGTTTTGACTGTGCATGATAATGTTTATAACTTGTTCAGTCGATCTAATCTCTTTTCTTTCCAAGAACAGTAAAAACTACTGAAAAAAACAAATGTTCATCCATCCCCCTTCCTCTATTTCTTTCTTTTCTCTTTCTAAAAGCAAAAAAGCATTAAAACTAGCAAAAAATATCACCACATCACTAAACAACTCACCTCACACGCCTTATGCTTTTACTCCTTCAGGTATTTGATATCACGCCTGTACAACTTCACATTGGCATCCTGAAAGATGTACAAAAAAAATACATTAGCATAAAAGGGAAAGACAGGATTAAAGTTATTATGTTTAAATTGCCTTATCCTCAAGCAAACTTAGATTTCCTCAGTTTGAAAAAATTTAGGTAATAAACTTTCTAGGAAATATAGAAAGTGGAAAACATTAGCATTATTATATGCAATAAGTTAAATGAAAAGTGAAAGTGAAAGTGCGTAGTAAAACCAAGAGGGGCCCAGGTATGTTAAACTATACAAAAACAGTTAGGGTTCTGGTTCCTCTGTACAAATCACTACTCAGATCCATCCTGGAGTAGGCAGACCAGACACAGAATCCACACCACTTTGTTTCATTGAATATTCAAAGACAATTCTAATAGAATGATCTGATGTGTCAGCAGTTATAGTCAAGAAAGAGTACAAAAGTCTGGAATGTCTGGTTTGAAGTAATAGCATTTTAAGAAGACGTGACAGAAAAATTCAAAATCTTCTTCAGGTGAAAAAGCATCTATTAAAGGAATTAGCTACCTCAGGCTGATGCTCAAGGTGATCATGCCCAAGCAGGCGAACACACACAAATTAGATTGTGTTTTAAAAATCTTGTTTTTAACAGTTGAGCGAACACTTTCTCCACCTTAACATCTCAACTTTGAGTTACAGGCCAGTTTGACTTAACTTTTGCTAAAACAGACAGAGAGAAATAAACCAGAGCCATACCAAAATAACACATAATGGATGTCTAAAAAAATAAAATGAAAAAAAAAAACTTTTTTAATTCATAGTTGACAAATCAATACAGATTACTATTTATATTAAACTAACAGTTTTGCATACTATTTACACTGGAACTTTATAATGTTAATTTTTGTTTGAGTTCCATCTTTGTATGGCAAAAGTACCCTTCACTTTGCTTTCTTTTTTATTAAACACTAGTGCAATATTCGCAGTTCGGTCATCAGTCTCATTTTCCAGAATATTCTCTTATCACTGCTTATGAGGCATAGGCTCAGTTTCATATATTCTTCTGTAGTTATGAGCATCTAACTATGCCATTCATTGTTGAATAGATATGTTGTTGAGCTTCTGTAAGTTGAGAACTAAAGAGCAGTGCTTGGCA
This sequence comes from Nautilus pompilius, assembly GCA_018389105.1. Classification (NCBI taxonomy): domain Eukaryota; kingdom Metazoa; phylum Mollusca; class Cephalopoda; order Nautilida; family Nautilidae; genus Nautilus; species Nautilus pompilius. The sequence continues at coordinate 21,852 of JACATO010000514.1, read as the reverse complement.
ACAAGGATTTAGACTTGTTTATGGAGGGAGGAGGAGCAGAAAGAAACTTATAGAAAACAAACACATCCAGCCAATCTGTTGCAGAAGGTGGTTGCATCTTTGTGCAAGAAATTCCATTCCATTACTGCAATTTAGAAATACTGTGAATAATAATCTGTGATTGTCTTATATTGGGAATCTGTTCAACAATGATTTGCTAAAAGTCTCTTCAGGAGAAGCTGGACATCAAAAAGGTGTACTGAAATTGTCATGGCATCAAGCATGCTGAGACAAATGTCATTTAAATCAAGAAAAAAACTAGAGCACAGAAATTAAATTTAGAAAATATTAAATGAACATGTGTATTTTAAATAATACATCTTTCAAAAAACAAAATAAGTCATTTTTCAAAAGTATCTGCTAAAGGGTAGTTATATTTATTAAGTTTTTTTGTTTTAGTTTCTAACACAAGATTTTTATAGGTGGCTATCTTGACAATTTCTGAACCTAGTTAGACAGACATGAAAAAGAAAAGAAATGAGGGTGTTACCTGCTCCTGCTTGATTTTCCTGATACAGTCTAAAGCCTTAACATAGCGTGTGGCAGCAAAATTGGCATCAAATTTATCCTTCAAGGCTTTTCCTTCACTTAAGTGGCCTACAAAAAAGCAGCGAAACAAAAGATTAAAGTCTATTTTAAACAATGGAGAAATTTTAAAAAATAAAATTTAACAATAAATGAATATATTCATATTGATAAGGATCAAATAATGTTTCTTGTTTCAGAACAATCTTTTGTAAAGAGATAGTCTCTGTAAATTAACTCTGTCAGAACATCTTCTGGGTGCAAAAACTTAAAATCATTGATTTCACAGAAGTCTAAAAAGATTGCTGTTGAAAGGGTTAAATCTCTAACAGTCGTAAACTACATTAGAAAAGAATTAAAGATCTGATCCCCTTTGGGATTTAATATGGAAGTAAAAGATGTTCATCTTCTAAATGGTTTTCTGTAAAGTCGGAACATAAAGAAATGAAAGCATAAATGACAAAATTATCTGATTTTGCTAAATAATCTGTCAATCCACAAACTGAAGCCAGACCTCAGCATAAAGACATTTGGATGATTGATAGAAACATGAGTCCAAAAGACACAGCTTTAAGACATGGTTGTTGTTACCCTTGCACTTTTATTTCTACTTGAATGTAAGTTATACAATTTTAAATTTCTGGCATAAAAGAAATTGTCAAACACTTTTATCTGTATGGAAAATCATCCTACATTCAGACAAACTGCAGATTTTCATTTTTACCCAAATGTTTACATATGCTTTTGTGCAAATGTTTTTGTCAATTTAAACTTTCTAAGAAGAATTCCAGTTTTGCTGAAACTGCTTTGCCATGCATTATTTCTTATCAAATTTCTCAGGTTAGAAATAGCAGAGTCGTGAAAACGCCTTGCTTAAAAAAATATTCATTCTAAAATTAACTGGTCTGCTTTGCTAGAAATGGTAAAATCTGAATTATTGTCTCTGACAAGGTTATTTAAAAAAACAAACAAATAAAATTAGTATTCATTCTCGTACAGCATATTTACAAAATGTTCTTCTAATTCTAACTTCCACATTAAATTATTTTCATCAAAAAAAATTACAGCAGCAAAGGTTATCCATTTAACATTAGAAAATCAAGTATCAGGATCTATACTTTTTTAAGTCAGTCAGATTACAGAAAAATTATTTATCTTGTGCTAACCATTTTCAGGTATTTAGAGAGTTTGGCTGCAGAAACTACATGGCCTAAAGCAAATTATTTTTCTCAAATACTATTGAGAATAGTACTCTTCATTTAAGGACAGTCCCCCACTTCAGCCTCATGTCAGTTTACTACATTAAATGTTGACACTGTAGTATATACTAGATTACACTGATAGACCATCTATGAGAGGTTTGTTTCTCTTTTGTCTGGTCACCCTGATTCTGCCTCACTTAGCCATGTGGCTGCAGTTAATAGACATAGGTAATGTCAGGATTTCAAAGTCAAAGTTAAAATTCATGGAATTCTTTTCCTACCCTGAATAATCACTTTTCCATTCCTTTTCTTATCAAATAGTTTTTTTCCTCAACTATGATTGTTATTAATTTGTATATTTACCATTCACACACTATACATTATGTATCCTGTCAGTCTGATTGTGAATTTCCCTTTTGTATGTGTTGTGGAGTTTTGATTTGTTTTTCTGTTAACAATGGATAAATTTACACCCCAAAATGCCACTGCCATCCCCTTGTTTCTTTTCAGTTATACTTAAATTTAAGATGTTTCATTCTGAATATATGTGAAGAATATAATCCAGTCATTCGTGGAGCTCTGCGCAGCATCTGGCTCTTCAATTTGAGTTAATTTTCTTGAAGATTTTAGTACATCATTCACAAAATGGTTTGGTTTGGAAAGTAGTACGCAAGCAGATATGGAAGCATCTGAGCATTAGAAATCTGCAAGGTGAAAGCATTCCAGCATTAATTACATGAGCACACACCAAAAGTGTAATGTTTTCTACAAGGGCCTAGTGCTGAAGCAGTCATTTAAAACAATTTATCCAAAGTGGATTGCTAATTAGTAACATCTCCAAATCATTTGTCCAAAACATTCAACTATTAGATCCTCAGTTAAGACATACTGTCTGTTTTTAACAGAAAGTTCTTTCACAAGTATTAGTTATAATAAAATTTAATTAAGTTCAATCAGTTTTTCTGACATTTAGAAAGGCAGCTGCCAATTTAAAAAAATTTAATATGAAAAAAAAACAATTCTAATTTCATTTACATCTGTATCGCTTAATTATTCAATAAATATTCAATGCAAATTATGGAGAAAGACTCTATTCACTATTTTCTATCTAAAAGATTTGTGGCTTCAACAAAATGTATAAATATGAAACTCTCTTTTACTCGTTCTACCAGTAATAGGACTGTAAAAGTTGTTTTCCCGCTAGGATATCACCATATTTCTTGCGATTACTCGTAACCTAAAAATTAAATTAACCACCACAGGGATAAATGTTAAATACGAAAGATCTAGTTTTCACAAATGACACATCAAACCCGCATATATCACAGCTTTCAGTTTTGTGAGATCTTTCTTTTCTTTCCAAATTCATTTTGGTACAATAATTTTCTTCACTATCACCACAAATATATTTCCTCATTTATTAGCACAAGTAATTAAACACAACATCAACAAGTATTGCTTTTCTAAATCAAAATACTATAAAACTATTTCAGTTCAAACCCCAGAAAATCTAACTTCAGTATTTCATTGTCCAAGGTTTTTTTTTTTATTTTTCAAAATTGCATCTATCTGAAGCAACCAACACAAATTTCTATATGATTGTATTTGCATGTGTGGGTTTCATGCTGACTCAGATTCAGTTACCTCCCTTAGATCTCTGATAATTCAGAGTAGAGTTGGATGTAGATATTCAGGGTAAGGAACTCTGCAAAATTCAGAGATATAAGCATTATTGGACTATTACTGTAAGGCTGCTGAAAAAAAAGGAGAGATTTTTCACAAACTAACTGTTTTCAGCTGGTAAAGACGCAGCGTCTATGGTATTTCTTTAATAATTAATTGTCAGATGCATGCTACATTTAGGTTCTTATAATTTAAAAAAATATGTTGTACTTCTGAACTTAAAAGAAGAAAATTTGAATTGTAATCATGTTCATTCATAGTTAATTAGGCTGGTATTTAAGGAAATGCTTTGACTTTACCTTTGGAAAAAATACACTGTTCAACATCACAATCATTCACCCAACATGAACATAAACAGTCCAGGTATTTTCTCTGCAAAGTTTGAATGATTCAATTCAGACTTATAAAAGTTTAACAACCCGCATTTGGTATACAGAAATTTAGAATTACCACAGAGAATAAAGACAGGTTGTTTGTTGTCTTGGGCAGGATTCAATGTCAGGCACATGGATGTAGTTATCGCATGAAGTCACTGAGAAGTTCAGCAAAATTAGATTTGTTTTGACCTGTTATAAAGAAAATTAACCATACTTCTTTCACTGTAAGTTAATGTTAGAATATTTTAACATTTTATGACTATAAACCATATAGGCATCTTTAATACCCACAACATATGTGCATTAACTGAGCAATTAATTTACCTACCAGTTTGAATCGTCCTGATGGCAGAATATCACATTTTCCAACACTGGCTTAGAAACTACAAGAGCTGTAACCATCTAAAAATAAATAAAATATAGAAAAAATAAAATATATGTATGTATGTAAAGAATAAATTATTTATTTCTACTGTTAGTTGGATAGTTGATATTCTGTAGTAGTTCACTGTAGTGTTGTTATATCAATCAGCTCGGCACCCAGGAAAAAAGGGAGGAAGATTGTGTGAAAACATGACTAGTACAACTTTCCTGATCCAGCCACAACAATGAAAAGAAACAAAAAACCATAAATCTTCTGACTGGAAGTGAAGGAAAATCACAGAGGCCAGCAGACAAGTGGGACAGAATCCCTGCTACTGGCTACAACAGTATAACAAAAGTACCACCATGTCATCGTTCATGGTAACTAAATCCTAAATACAATAATAATAATAATAATAATAATAATAATATAATAATAATATAATATAAAATAATAATAATAGTAGTAATTTTCAAATGGGAGATAAACTACACAAGAGAAGTCATCCTCCCCTCAATAATTTGTACGTATATTAGTGTGTTTGAGCATCATCATTGGTATACACAAGGCTACATAATCTCTGCTTTACAGAACGTGTATTTTAAACACAGATGAATCGAAAAATGCAGATTTTGGAGTTGGACAAATAAACGAAAGAAAACATCATTCATTGACAGAAATTCTATATCACAATTTATACAAGCAAAATTTCTCCATACTATCGTTTTTATTTTTAGTATAGTTAAGGCAGAAAATCTATTATACAAAGCAACAGCCTTTTATGCCCTAATATGAATAAACTTGCTCTGAATAATTAAATGTAAATACTAAGAAAGCCACACAAATCATGTATTTTTTTAAATTTAGCTTAAAACTCCCCACAACCAGCTCTGTAACCCCGCTAATGCTTGTCTACAAATATAGGAAAAGAAAAGCTGAATAAAATCCCAGCACACCGCAGGATTTCAAGAGCCGTACAAAACGAGTTATTAAGGGCATTTTTTCTTATATAAAAAAAAATAATAAAAATCAGTTGAGTAAGAACAGCATCGGGATAATAAGAGTCTGTCTTGGTAGGGATGAGTCTCAGAGCTGGTTAGAGTGTTTAACAAACCAGGCGGCAAAATAAATTAATGGCAATTAACATCTGTTTATGGCTATGATCAACGCATTTAGCAGCAACTTCACTTGAGTAGACACAAAATTAAGTATTAATCTGATATTAATTAGTATAAACAATTTGTTCCTTAATCTTTCTCCCATTACCTACTTTAAAAAAAACACATATTCCAAAGCAAAAATCAATGTCATCACCTCGTATGGCAAAGATCCTATTGTTCATCTGGATAGATACTAACAGAGACCACCACCATCACCATCATCATCATCATAGACATGCACGATGGGCTGAGAATGTTTCAGTTATGATGATGACTGCTGTACACGAAATATTACTGATATTCTAACCAAACAGACATTTTAAATCTGTGATAAAACTGCATAGTACCCTCCTCTCTCTCTCCCCCCTCTCTCTCTCTCTCTCCCCTCTCCCCCTCCCCCCTCTCTCTCCCTCCTCCCTCTCTCCCCATCTCTCTCTCTCATCTCTCCTCTCTCTCCCCTCTCTCTCATCTCTCTCTCTCTCTCTCTCCTCCCCCTATCTCTCCTCTCTCTCTCCCTGTCGATGTCGTCACCACATCCCTGAGTAATGCTCTTATTTTCCCCATCTGGTCCACGACCTCTGATGATGCGTCCACCGTCCGCATTTCTTCAACTTTCTCCCTTTGGCTGAAAAGTTGACCACTGCAGCAGTGAAATGAGAAATCCCAGTGTGTTGTGTATCTATCTACACCAGGGAGACAGGATCCATTCACTGCGCACCACGATGACGACGACTGTTTGTTTGTTCTCACAAATACTTACATTAATAGTAATCCACGGAAAACATAACTGGATTAACTTTTCGTTATTCTGTTTAATTTACAAATAATTCAGAGGAAATGTTGCCAGCAATCCACAGACCACCTTAAGACGGATACGGTAGTCATGACGACCACCAACACCGAACACAATCAATATATATATATATAATTATTCTACGGTTCTCTACGTTTCCCAGAAATGTCTACTTGACGGGGTACAACAATCTTCAGGCTCTGCTGCCTGCTGTATTATTATTATTACCACAGCAACATCTTTAAATGCTGAATTCAGAAAGGTGTCCGGGTTTTCTTATGTAGAAGTCATTTTTATCCAGATCCGTTAGGATTTCTTCTCTTTACATCAACAGAACTTTGATTTTACAAGATTTTAACTTGATAATCACAGCCAGCAGACGGCGGTAACACACGGGCTCTCATATTTTAAATCGTGGTCGGTACAGTACAGTACAGTACTGTACAGTACTGTACATGTATTGTTGTTGTTGTATTTCTGCATCATCATCATCCACCAAATTTGTGTGTAACATCTACAAAATCATCCATCATCCATCATCATCATCATCATCCTGTAGGAAACTGGACGGTGACTGAAGCCAGTACAGTACAGGTACAGTACAGTACTGTACAGTATTCCTCAACTCGAATATCGCTGAAGGATATTATCTCTAAATTCAGGGAGATCAGTTTAAAATTATTCCCCTGACAGACAGACAGACGGTTAAATCGGCCCCCTGTGGTGGGTGGCCACTCCGCCATCGAGAAGCCGCTGTTCTGTCGTCAGATTAACCCCCGACCGACTGACCGGCCACTCAGGCCGGTGAGGGCTCTTACAGCCTCGGGAAACTGGTTCTCAGGGGTCGGAGTGCGGGGCCCTAACCCAACAACTGTCTCGCTCTTCCCATCGCCCGAAGAAGCTTTAATTCATCTCCTCTCACCTGTCCGACTGTACCGAGGAGCTCCAGAGCACGAGACACCAGACACCCAGTCACAGTCGGTCTCGGGTCCGTCAGTTAACATCATCACCTAATTACTACTCCCGTTATTTCACTTCACAAACAAACGAGATAATCTACTTGTAAGGAAAGACAGACAAACCTGAATAGAAAGAGACAGAACACACACACACATATCTCTCTTCATTCATTCCATCGCTGGTCCCACCACCGCCCACCCGAGCAGACGACCCGGCGCCATTTCCGAGCGGGAGACATCCTTGCGGAATGTGTGCTCTGAATGGTATCCGTCCTGTTTTGGAGGAGATTTTAAGCCAGAATGTTATTAATGACGGATTAAAATATGCAAACATCTAAACCAAGATATTAATTAATCAATCATCTAATTTACCGACATCCGAGGTCAGCCTTAAATTTTTATGTTCAGTCCACATTTCGTTCCAAAATCATTTTGGCTAAAACCCTGTGGCTCCAGCACCCGGGGGGACCGTTCGTGTTACCGGGGAGGGAGGGGTTAGGCGACGGGAAACAGAACATCTTAATTAATGCATCGAAACAGTTTCTTTTGTTTGTTTGTTTGTTTGCAAATATCAGTCTTCAGTGTCATTGTAGGGGGAATAGAGACTGATTCTGCTCAACCGAAACGATGGCGGCGGCAACGACAGTTACATAGCTGTAAAACGAGACAACAACACAATAATAATAATAATAATAATAATAATAATAATAATAATAATAATAATAATAATAATAATAAAACCAAATGCAACTCTCAAAATTTCAGAAGAACTTGGACAAGAAATTCTGAAGACAGGTAGAGTTCTGGGACCAAGATGGGCTGCCTGCAGTCTAAGATCTGCACTTGCTGTATAGCGTGCTTATCCAGCATTGTACAAATATTTCTCTAGTGAGACAAAACATTCAGGGATAGGCGCCCGTCTTTGCAACAAGCATTTCTTGGATGATTTGGCACTGATGATAGACACACTGCAAGAAATTTCCTTACTTTCTAATGCCCTTCAAAGAGCTGAAAAACTAATAAAAAGGTCCATTAAGACATTTGAAATGCTCAAAGAAAGTAAGGGAACCTTTGAAAAGGAAATTGATGTCAGAGTTGCTTCAGATGCCTTTAAGGATATTCAGTTCGTTGAAAACAACAAAGTTGTTAGCCTTCCTCGTCAAAAGCTACTGGAGGCAGTGATAGAAAATATGAAAAACAGGTTGATGGACTGTGATCATTTAACATCAAAGAACAATGAACAAGAAAATGACAACAAAATTCATGAACTGATAAACTTGCTTGAGCCAAATCCGTGGAACATTGAGGAAGTTGTTGTACCCTGGAATGCTGCAGAAGAAAAGCTGAGTGAATTCAGTGAAGTTTTCCATCATGAAATCAGCATTAATGATTTCTGTGACTATGGGGAAAATGTCCAACAAAATTCCAACAACCCTGCGATTCCTCAAAGTGTACAAAAGGCTAAAAATATTGTCAGTTCTGCAGAGGCAGAAAGAGATTTTTCAAGAATGAATATTATATATTCAAATAAAAGCCGCCACCTTACAGTTGAGAATGTAGCAAACCTTATGACAATTAATCTGATTGGCCTCCCATTGGACTCATGGGATTCCACTCCTTTGGTCAAACATGGCTTAGAAAAAGCCACTCTGCTGATGACAACAGGGTCAAACAAAAGAAAGCTAAAGACATTGATGACAATCAAGTGGCTATTTGGAAATTTTTTAAGTGAAAGATTACAAATGTTAAATTAATAAAAGACTCAGGTAAAGGATTTTTGTTATTATTTTTTTTTGCCAAAATAGTAACATTCAATGGAAATGCAGCAAACACTATAGTAAAGTATTTTTATCTTTACCTAAGAAAACTGAAGAATACATAAAATCATAAAATTTATAAACAGTAATATGTATAATTAATAATAATAGTAATAATAATTCAAATAGCACAAACAATCAAACATGTATATACATAGACATATCTTCGTATTACTTAGTTCATTAACTATATAGTCTAATATAGAGTCTCTTCGATGCTATTATAGTGATGCTTTAACAATTGTTTAATTTTGGGAAATAATTATAATTAATAATTTGATTTGCTAAACTGTAGAACGCGGCAGCCAAAAGATCAACCTTTGGACCTACATCGGGCCAAACTGACACGCTTTTTGTGAGAGAACGGTTGTTAAAATATTTGAATCCCACCACTGTCTATTTCCCAATTAGAAATAACTGCTAATATTTTACTTTTGTGATATTTAAACTTTCCTGTCACACACACATTGGTATTTAGAGTTTTTGCTAACTTTAACACTGAATGCGTTCTTGGTGAGTTGGATTCTAGAACTGCATTCATTGCCTCTAGCAAAATGATGTAATCAAATGATGTATCTAGAGCTTGGAAGTCAGTCAGTTGAAACTCTCCTCTTGATGCACCCTAACCTCATCCCCGAGTGTTGAAAGTGGTGTGTCTTACTACATTTTACTTTTTTTTAAAATATCATTAATGAAGTTGCAAATACAACAATGATTACATAGAGTTGTCCATATATTGTTGGTGATTCATTTTCTTGTAGGTTTCACTCAAAATTTTACAGCTAAGCTCATGCACCACCATTGTCTATATAGTACCCCGATATGCTTGCACAATCCATAATTTCATAATTGTAGGATGAATGTGAAATAACATAATGTGATTTAAAATACAGTCAATTGTGAAATTTCACTTAACATATGTATATATAAAATTGGAAAGAATTGTTTAATTTTGATATGTAAATTAATTATAAGAGTAGATTTGTTGTTTTTTATTTACATATATTCTAAAGTTCAAAAGTTACTACTGCATCTTTAAGTGCAGTAAATTCTATTTATATTTTATTTCACATATTTGTTAACTTTTTGGTGTGTAGCTGACTATTTATTTTGCCTTAATCTGTTTTGGTGCCTAGAAAACAACAGTTAAGATGTGACAAAGTGTGCCATCACCTATGTTTTTAAAATATTGAGTGTTGTTCATTTAGTGTGAATGTAAAAAATTTGTTTTTAACATAACAAAGGCAAAGTTTCTATACTAAACATCTTTGATGTAGTCATTTCTTGTGCTGACAGAGTAATAGAACAGCAAACTGCAGTGACTCATACTTTCTTTATTGGCAAAAGTGAAATGGATTATGGTAATACCACACAAAACTTTCCAGTGGTAGACTACTGGACTGTTAAAGATGCAGGCCCATGTTTGTATGACATTTTGGATTGGCTCAGTTTGGGTTACTTCTCTAGCCACCTTTTTTCATCAGTGGACCATGTAGGCTCTCAGCCCTCTAGTTTCCTCCCACATCTAAAAATGAAGATATCTAGTAGAGTCTTTTTGTAGTAAGCAAGTGTTTATCTCCACCCTTTGTTTTTTTTCTGCTTGTTTTAGAATACTGAAACCAGGGATGTTTGTCTTGTGTGTCAACAACATTGGCTTGCAAATTTGAAGATGACCTGAATCTTGGCAAATCCAGATTTTAGTCTGCTGGCCTTCACAGAATGCTTAGAATGAAATCAGCAGTGTGAATGGCTACAACTTGGATATGTTTATCTTTGACTTGCTGTAGGCCAATGTCAATTTGCCTTCAAAACTTCTGATTTTCTGCCAGCTGGAATTTTTATACTAATGTCAAACACGTGATACTTGCATTAAAATTAGTTTTTGATAGATGACTGTTATTTCACACACACATATTTTTCAAACTTTTAGTTTTGTTATGTATAATTAAAATACTAAGGTTTAGTATTGATAACATTCAGGGGTACATTTTCAGCAGCCCAAAATGGTTCATATTAAAATATATTGTACAGATTGCTTTGTTGCTGAATTTTTTACAGTCCTCAGAAAAAATATACAAACTTTTCTTTTTTTAATCATAGAATGTGGCCAATCTGTTGAAAATATGGTTACAACGAAAAAACACATACCCCCGGATGACGGGGTCTCCCCCTGTTGGACTAGAACTAAGTCATCGTTTGATCAGTTTTTAGAAAAATTCTTCGTGTGTCACATCCACCTGTGGACGCACCTGTTGTCTGCAGGTAATTTTTATATCTGAGAGTATTTATAGCGCCTTTGAGTGTGATGTCAGTAGAGTGCAGGGACCAAATGATTTTGGGTGCATGTGTGATTCGATTTACACTAAAACTGCCACACGAGGTCTGCCGAGAAAGTATCCGACTGGGAAGTAACGATGCTAGGGAGGCGGAAGTGAGCATAGCCCGCGTGCCTTCGTGCGCATGCGCGGTTTTTGGCGGGCGGGATGGCTGGACGGGTCAGCCATTGTGTGAGGCGCTGTATCCGTGATGGCGGAACCTGTGGAGCAGCGATCTTACCAAAAGCTCGGAGATACCCAGGCGGGAACAATTCGCAAAGTCCAACAGGTGCCGGTGCCATGGGTGTACCCGATAGAAAATGGTTGGCACAACAGGTCCAAAGATGGCCGTCAACGAGCTGGGGACCTTGATGATGGAGGGTCGTCGTCTGACGGGGCTGGGGTCAGTAAAGACTCTGCACACGCAATTTTAAAGGAGGATTTGGGCTCGCGGAGAGGGGCCGAGCTGCTTTCTCGGGGACAACAACAACAACTTCGTGTTGAGGTTGCGCAGGACCCGCTGGATGCTGGCAGCAGGGATCCCGAGTTCCGGGATAACTGGAGACGGGACCTGGCTGTACGGGTACGACCCGGAAACCGAGGTGATGCCGACTACCGAGGCGTTGGCACCGCGAATAGGCACCAGGAGGACAAACAGTCACAAAGGAGTCCTGTCAGGGAGTCGTCCGTCTTCGTGATGCAGGTCGGCGCAAGAGACCGGATCTGGGGGCCTCCCAAAACCGGCAGCTGCATCATGACACCGCCCCGGCTCATTCGCCAGGCTCCCTACTCTCCAGACCCGGCTCCTTCTAACTCCTGGTTGTTCCCAAAGATGAAGATGCCGCTGAAAGGCTCCCGCCTTGAGAGCCGAGAGAACATCATGCGGAGCTGAGAGCCATTCTGGAAGAAGCTTTCCAGACGGCTTCCACCAGTGGAAGGATCGCTGGGCTGGAGGCACAAGGGGCCCACTTCGAAGGGGATTAGCAATGGAACCCCACCAAGTACGTAATACCCCCCCCCAGCCTAAGGTCGGATACTTTTTCGACAGACCTCGTGTATGAGATACACTAGCCAAACCATACTCATTTCTTAATGTGTTTCGCATGAACACTCATTCCATATATACACATACATATCTACAGGAAAACCTCGATTTAACGGACTAATAGGGGGAGGGGATCCCGTTAATAATCCAGACGTTTTCACACGCCCTGTTTACTTATGCACAAAATGCGGCCAAGCAAAGCAATTTCCACACAGCTCAACGTGGACCTTTGTCAGAAGACCAGGCGGCGGCCGTCGGGTGGGGGTCTGTCAAATCGAGTTTTACTGCATAAGATGGGATAAGTGCACGAGTCCTATGCACTTGCTTAGTAGAACTTCATTCTTTGGGATTCACATCTTCATTGGTTTTTAATTTACCTATTCATCAAATGTATCCTTAGTGATCCAAGCAGGTGGCAGTCAATCAGGACCAGGTCCGGGCTATAAACAGGATGGACAGGTACTTCTCAACAACAACATTACCATGTCAGCTATAGGGTGCAAAAAAACAGCAGGCATTATAGGCAGACTCTCTTTTGCTGATCAATTTGTGCCTCCTCGTGAATTGCAGCTTTTGTGAAAGGTTATCTACTATCTTGCTTGGATCACATCACTATTTACATCCTAAAACACTATTATAGCTCATGACTTTCTAGGTTGAATACAGGAACTTATCTCGGGGAAGTGAGCCTTGGTGCTGGTGCTGGAATAGTAGAACTTGAGTATATATCAGTGGACTGACTCCTCATACATGAAAATCAAATCCTATTTGTGATGCAATTTCTCTCGGTAAAGATTTTCAGACATCTATGCTCTTAAAACCTGTCCATATTTTTGTGGAATCCAGTATGTTGACACTTTATGAAACCCAGATGCTAATGGAATAGTTTAATGCTCTCAAAACTGATAAACAGTTCTTGAGAAAAATCCCTCTCATGCGATGGTTCTTTCTGACACTAATTTGCTGCTCTTGACGTTTGCACCATGTGTATAGTCGTCCCTGATAGGATGTTGCCATCAGATTGCCCTGCAATGAATTCTGAAACTTAACATCTCTCCATTAAAAAAGAAACTGTGCAGTTATTTGCTATCTCTTGCACTTATACCATTGACCACCATCCTAGTTCTAGTAAACATTGGTACCACTAAAGGCATTTCTGCATGCCAGCATCCATTGTACAGTTGCCAAGTTTGCGGGCAGTATGCTGCATACACTAAAGTTATTAACAGATGTGCAACTTTCACTTGAATTATCTTCATAGAAAGTCTGTTTCAGGTAACTGTTTTATCCTTAATGGGTGGAGTGGTGTAGCACACAATGCTGACTGCTGTGAATAATAGGTTTTTAACAGGCAGTAATCAAGGTTGATCAGGATTGTCTGCATACATAATCAACGAATAGTAGGAATGATAGCTTATTATGTATGCCAATGTCTGGAGGGTCATGGGCACAGATGATATTGGCTACAAACCAGTGAATGATGAGAGAGAGAAAAATACTGATAAATCTGTTAGAGAAGTTAACTTTAGAACTATCACTTGTGACTACAATCATTTTATCAAGGCGTTGGCATTGCCCTCTAATGATCTTAAAGAAACAGTGCAAGAAACATCTTCAGTTGTATTATGTTAAAGAAGCATTGCTTGATTGTTATTTCACAGGTGATATATTCTGTGAAGCTTGGAGTGATATTACAACTTGTCACACAAAGTAAATTTCAGTGTCACATCTGTCCAAACAGATTGGGATAGCCAGATTATGTTTTCTTTGACCATTCCAAACTAAGCCATCATACTGAAGTTTGCTTGAAGTAATCTAAGCACCAATCAGGAAACTGGTTATTTTCTAGCAGGTCTCCCATTCAGAGTTGATCTGTGATGATAAAGTTCATATGGGCAGTCCTCCCCTTCCCACATGTTCGCTCGATTTATGTGTTATAAGATTTTCTTTTTTTTTTCAGTTCCTCCATGCAAGGCCAAAACCATTTGAAGACAATTTGACTCATAATACATCAGCATTATAGATAACTGATATGATAAGCCAGGTGGAGAAAATGCATTTTGTAACTTTGTTGAAAGGTGATGTATATAGCAAAACACATTCTGAACACTGCAAATGTAATATAATATATATAATATATTTTAGTGCACAAAATAAAGTCTCTTTTCTTCCCCGATATCTATTTTGAAAAACTAATTGTTTATCAAGCAAATAATGAACATTTTATCAGTTCAGTTGTGTTGCTGTTTTTAATTTCAAACCACGTAGCCTGTGGAAGAAAAGGAAAACCAAATGTAAAATTCTTGCCTGTTCAGTGTTGGATCCTTAGAAGAAAAAATGGTAAGAGATAGCGGTGTTTATTTAGAGTTACATTTGTCTAAGTCAGTTCAAGAATGGAGAGAGTACATTGTTCACTGGACTGTGATGGACTTGTTATAAGTGAAACCACTTGTTTTTAACTTTTAATATGCAAAAGAAAATTAATGATTTTGTTTCCAGAAAGCAACTTTTCTTCTGGTTCTCCATCTTTGGTTAATCCAGCTGTTTTCTTTGTGGTCCCTGATTCACAGTAATGCACGCTAAGAGAATAATTTTCACCATTAGCATAAAACTAAGATACTGAAAGATGCGTCACAAAAAATAATTTTCCTTTTACTTTTGAGATCCTTTTAGATTCTGTTTCTGCTTTTGTTTTGTAATATTTTCTTTTGGAAATCTTACTGTCCATTGTGTGTGTGAGTGAGAGAAAGAAAGATGTATCACCTTTTAGTTTTCAATTTTATTATTCCTTATATCAAATAAAGTTTCTAAAATTGCACCAATTTTCTCTGTTGGGCACATTATGCCCTCTTTACAATATCAGTTCCTCTCTTCTTAATTACTACATTGCCATGAAAATAAGTTGCATTTACAATAGAAAATTCTCTATATGTATTTATTGTAATATTTTTAAAAATCTAAGTCATTATTAAAAATGAATTCCATTATATTTAGTGACTCAAACATCCAAATTGTCACAGAACAACTGCTATCATTATTTAAAAATTCTCCATATATTTTTGTTCTACATCTTTTCTGTGGCATAAATTAAACATTTAAATGTTTTGTTTCTAGATGGTGGATCGCAATTAATAAAGATTTTATTTAAAATGGGATAAAATAAAATGGTAGCTTGACTTGTTTTGTTTTGGAAAAACAAATCTGAAAATTTCTCTTTTTCACTGAAATATAGTGATAGGAATTCTGATAACTTTGCTATATATACAAGACAGCCATTACATACAATAAGTAACATAATGACTATTTATTGTTATGTACTTGTTTTAGGGAACCTCTCACTGATAGGTGACCTGCCGGAACTCAGTTCTTTGGTACACATCCATGGTGTGTGTGTGGTGGTTTTTCACTTTTTTCCTTACAGATCTCTCTTGACGTTCACATCTACTGCTGCTATGTTTATGCAGCCAGGTAATTTTTATTTATTGGTTATCAACTTAGTTATGATAAAGATATTTTGTTTACTAAAGTTTCTGCTACATTTTCCATGTGATATTCCGGCTGCTAACAATTTTCTGCGCTCACACAAAAGGGTTCTAGTGTAAGACAGCTATTGGAAATGTCTGGATTACATTTTTCTAAAGCCACTATTAACATTTTAAAATTTCTGTTTAGCTGTTGTCAAAATTCTTACGTTTTAATTTTGAAATTTAAAATAATAATAATCCATGTAAAGAAAACGAAAAGGCAGTTTGTAAATTATCTGCTACTTAAGCAAACATTCTGAAATATTGTTGCTGTATTATTTCTCACTTGCTTTTTGTTTATCAAAAAATGGATCATTTATAACATACAAATATCTTTAGAATGAAACAGTAAATTCTATGTCATTTTTTAAGGATTTATACACAGCTAACATTTTTTCTAAAAATTCAGTAAACATTTTTTAACATAATTAAAATATTTAAAAGATCTTTTTTCTTGTGAAGGTTGTACAGTCGTCAGATATCGGCACTCTTCTCTGTGGTGCTTGTTCTGAGGGAAGAAATGGGATGTTCTTTGCCAGAGAGTGGACTCTGCATCATACGATGTTGACTAACTGCTTTTTCTTTTACCAACCACTGCTCTTTACTATGTTGTTGTTACAGCTGTGAGTACACGTCTACTTTCATTGTATTTATACCATCTACTGTTACTACATATAAAATACAATTTTCTTGGTTAATACAAAATAAAACATTTAGCCTAAATTTATGCTGTAATATTTTCAAAGAAGATTGTGCCAATAATATCTTTAAATATGAGAAAAACAAAAATTAAATAAACAAGAACACTGACCGTCATCGTTCAGAAGATAAAATAAATGCACTTGTATGATTTTTTAAAAATATTTATAATTTTTATCTAATTGAGTATAAAATAGAAACTAACAGGAAAATTGATGAAGATGGCTGTATGGCCAAATGTTTTTTTTTTAATTATGTAAGCTGTAGTTAGATGTATTCAAAGAAAAATGCTTGAATGTAAGTAATCTAACATACTTGGGTGTTATAAAACTAAGGTCTTGTCATTTTGTCTTCAGCAACCTTGAGATATGACGGACATCATCCACTCTCTACAAAGAAACAGTGAATCTTACAATTAGTTTTAGTAAAATAAATGCAGTTGTAGATATTTTAAAAATCCACTATTAAACTAAATTGAATGTCATCATTAAGTCATTTTTACTTCTAGACCATTTTTAACATGTTTTATTTTCCTAAAGTTTCTCATTTAATATAAAATACTTTGACTATTATTATATATGGCATCAATGGCTCATAATTGTATTACTGTCTCTATCATTTATGCGTTTTCAGTTAATTAGTTCATAAGTTAATATTCTTGCTCATTTTTTTCCATTAGTTTGTTATACAAATGTATTTTAAGTGCAATGAATATATGCGTTATATATGTGGTGAATTTTATATTCCATCTTGTTTATGTAGTTGTCACTTTTATGGGTAGCCCAGTCTTTCTAATTGTTTACCTAATTCTCTTTAAAAATCCTTTGTGACAAAGAATTTGTAAAGGAAGTAGACTAAACATAAATATTGTTTAACTTGAATAAGCACATATCTTTTGATCAAACTTTAAATTCTTTTGGGAAAAAAATGCTTATTAACCAATACTTTAGCTTGTAAATTTGGTTAAAAGTTTCTTCTTAAATTGATTTACTTATCTTGAGATCTGTACAGCCGAACATTGATAACACTGAATTCATTCTTTTTTTCGCAATCTATTGACATGTGACAATACACATACATTTATTTTACCATTTTTCAGAATATTCAGAAACTGTCCAGCAAATTTCTAAAAGTGCTGCTGCTTAGTGACTTTTTTATTATAAATAATATAAAGATAGCAGGAAATAACTTTCCTGCTGGTGACATTTGGACAGAAGGTAATTTTTATTTGTTACAATTGTCAAAGTTTAAAAAGAAAATTAACTCTTGTAATATTGTAAACAGAATTAAAACAGACAACACACACGTGAATACCAGCCACAAACTAAACTGATCTTGGTTACACTCTTTTTTTTTGGTTATTGACTGAAAAATAGTGCAATGAAAACTCTCGGTAATTCATTGGTCAGACCTTTCATTTTTTCATTAGTGTTATTGATGACTTGTGGTACAGTTGAAATAATGCCATTAAATTTGAATATTATTACAGTAGTGAAAGCATTATCACAGAACTCTTTGTACAAATATACAGTAGAAAATTTTGGTTTAAGAACGTGTCAGGAAGGAGTTCTATGTGGATATTTAGCAAGAGCAAAGGATTGCTTTTTATCCTAATCTGAAAATCATCTAAAAAAGAGTAAGGGTATAGAAAATTTTATCATATGTTGCTTCAGACTACAACTCTGCGACAATATAGCAAGAGATTAAATACTTGTGAGCTGCAGTACCAGCAAAGAAGGAATTTCTGCTACTGTAATCAAAGTAAAACAGCATGCAAATGAAAAACATGAATTATTTAACTGTTTATTTTTTTCTTCTTTTTTTAAAGGAAAAACAATTTGGCCCATGCATGTATACATAAAATTTTAAAATGAATATATTAGACTTTCCAAAGTTTGATGAAAGAAAAAGATGTTTGAACACTCATCTGTTGTTGTTTTTTTTCCAGCTGTGGCCTCAACATCTTTTGATCAAAACATGATATCCAAATTGGTGCAACAGTCTTCTT
Source organism: Nautilus pompilius (assembly GCA_018389105.1). Taxonomy (NCBI): domain Eukaryota; kingdom Metazoa; phylum Mollusca; class Cephalopoda; order Nautilida; family Nautilidae; genus Nautilus; species Nautilus pompilius. Next base: position 3,342 of record JACATO010000514.1, on the reverse strand, counting down.
TGTACACACTATTGCTACTGGTACTGAGATCTAGGTCTGTAACAGGTAATATAAGATTTTTTTGGATTTTACCAGGGTTAAAATTCCCAGGAAAACATTTGAAAATGGTAGTTTTATGCAGAAACAGACATCAAAGAAATGCTTAGTCAGTTAATAATACTATATTGAGTAAAGTGTAAAATACAGTGAGCTGGTTACAGCCATTTTCATGCATAAACAATATTTTTTAAATGCTTAATGTAATCCATTTTAAATAAGTATGTTGAGAAAATCTAAATCCAGAGATGTAATCATTCAGTTTTTAATCTTATGGTTACTAAAGTTTTTGCTTTTTCTAAAATAAATTTTAATAATTTAAAATTTCTGAATAAGTCAGTCTGTTTTTTTTAAATAATTATGCTTTTAAGCTGTTCTGATTAATTTTATTTGAAACAGTTTTTTAACACTATTTCTTAGTTGGATTATTTAAAGTTTTTTATCATATTTTAAAATTAATATACAGCCAGGGTTTACACTTTAAAATCACCTATAAAGGACATTGCATGATTTAGAGAGTTTTCTTGATCAAACAGACATTCAGTTTAACCGTTGAATTTGTAAGTATAAATGGATGTTTGAAAGGAAAAAGATAGCTGTCAACTTTATTTCTCATTTGGCTGAGAGTGAAAAGAAAATCTTTCTTTAAAATAAGATTCCCACCGTAATTAAAAGTGAACCAATACGAAGAACAAGAGGAACCACCATGATCCAGTCACAGAGAGACCAAACTATGGTTGCAACCATAACAAGCCAGTGTACTATATGCTGCATTAACCATCACAGGGCAGTTGCTCCAATTGGGTTTGATGACATGGAAAGTGATTGTTGTTGCTCTGATTTGGTGTAGTGAGTTTTACTGGAATATGATTGCTGCTTCCTGAGGTGGTTGGTAGTGTAAGGCATCTTCTCCAGTTGTCCCCATAGGGGCTATTGTATTTCACAGCTGCTTTAATTCAGCAAGTCTGACTTAGAATTACATTGTTAGCGAGTGAAATTTAACTGAAACAAAAATTTATTATTAACAAGTAATGGATAAAAGAAACAATATATATAATTTGGTTTTCTCATATTTTAAACATGTAGTAGGTAAATGGAAGCTGTTGGGACTGTCTCGATACAATTTTGAAAACATTCCCACAATGCAACACTGAGTGAAACCTACAATTAAACAGTATTTTGGTGAGCATTTTCTTTTGGCTGAGTTGCGAGCTGTGTATTAACTTTCTCTTGGCACATCTGAATATTTTTTCAATTATTGACCAATAGAATCCAGTTTCAAATTCCACACACACACACATCCCATGCTCAGAGGTAGATTAAGATTTATTGGAGCCCTGTGCACAAAAACGTTGTCCCTCACATCCATTAAACATGAACGGATATCAATTGAATAATAATTAGACCCCTGTTAGATGTTTTCATGCTACATTAATAATAAATCACGATGTGCTCTGTCTAAATTAACTGCTCTATTCTTCCACACAGAAGGCCAAATAAAATTACTGGATTTCCATAACAGAATGTCTCGTAGTTTTAGTGATCTTATCTGATCTTATCTCTCGTTACTGAGAGCTATTAACAAATTGATTGTCATCTGTATTATTCCTGTAGCTGTAAAAAATACCCATTTAACATTGTAAACTAAAAGAAAAAAACATACAGGCCACACCAGCTAATAGCGTTAACAGTGATTTTTATAAAGCGATATACACAATACATCTCAATGGTTTATCATTCCTGAAACATTAAATATCTGCTGCAAATGTATCTTTTTTAGTACTAGTGAAGCTACATTTTAATAATATTATAGCCTTATGTAACCAAATGTGAAAATATACAAACACAAAATCTCATGAAAACTTATGTCCTGTCTTTTAGATGATTGCTTCCTTCTGAGCTTTGAGGGAAGAAAAATTATGTGCAATGTTGTCAAAGTCAGTTCATTGCATCAGATCAGACTCAACTGTCATTAGGGGACAAGGCATTTGGTGTATTGTTGATCTAACTTCATTTTTGTTATCTCTGCGATAATTGAGAAGTTTGTAGATGGTAAGGTCAGGAAAATTTTGAGGTCACTTTGCCTTAAGTCTTGCAGCAGTTTGGCTGGAGATTTGTCTGGCTCATCCTACAGAGAATTTGAACTGTGAGTTCATCAGGAAACTAATGGTCTAAATCAAGGGTGTCAAACATACAGCTCACGGAGAGGGTGACGGCAGCCGGACCTCCTAACCTTTTATTTGCACATCCTCTGTAAAGATGATAGCACACACACATGGTAATAGACATTTCGAGCACCTCACCCTGTTGAACTAGTAAAACAAAAATTAGATGTCATCCTTTATAGCACCCACCAATGTTAATGGTAGAAGATCTGGCGTACAGAAGACTGATTGTGTCGAAACAATTGTTGAGAGGTAAGTGGGGGAGACACACAGGTTGATTGATCTACACACACACACACACATAAACACAAACTATAGCCATCAAAGAGAACAGAGGACTGATGTTTCAACAAAGTACAATTATTGTATTCATTTAAAAGCACAATATGATAGATCCTCACCCAACAATAGAACAAATAATAAGAAAAAAGATGAGATATATAAAATAAAGGAAGTAAAGCCCAGTATAATAATATTTAGTCACTGTATAGAGAACTAGATTGACTCATAGTATATCAAATTAAGCTATCAGATGTTTAAATTGGTTTCGCTCCCACTGTTTGGAAACTAAGTAACACTTCTTTGTTTGGTGGCCCACAACACGTTTTATCCAATGAAAACAAGATCTGCAGGCTGATCAAGCCTATCGACTGGATCAGATTTTCAAACTGTGATGAGTATAAAGCCCAGAGGAATTTGACCTTGTTAGTCCTCAATTTCCTGAGTTGACAACACGGGGACCCAAGGTACTAGCTACCAACAGCCGAGAAAGTGACAAAGAGGAATCGTGCTCATTGACCGCAATACCTAAAAAGAAGAGGATATCAGTTACCCACTGCTACCCACTGCCACACCTTTAGAATATATATTAAATTGTGCTAAGTATTTTTAATTGAAAGAACTTTTTAAACTCAATAATAAACACCCATATAATTATGTTATCAAAGAAAAGAAAAATAGACAAAGAATTGTGTGATTCAAGAAAAGTGGAGAAATTTGTACTACTATGTGGAAGTGAATGCAATGCCAACTTGCTTGATTTGCAACAACAGGTTGCTGTGGCAAAGTGTGAAACGTTCAGAGACATTATAACACTAATCTTGCTTTGAATATGTTAACTCTTACTTGGAAGTTACACGAG